>JAECUM010004498.1:0-86338 GCA_016617855.1 Megalonaias nervosa
TTTTCAATTTTCTGTTGGGATTGCTTTTGAAAGTCACATGCATTTTAGTGCAAGACTGTTCAGCAGACCATTAGGTTTATATGAAATTAATTTGTTATTATTATTATTATTATTTAAAACATGTATTATTTAATTTGTTTGCAGCAATTAGAGATTGTGCCATTGTATGGGGACATGCAGGTGTCACCTTACCGGTACATCAAAGACAGCATCAACTTTGATGCATCTAAATGGCCGTGCTGTGAGTCTAGTCAACCAAGTCCACAGTCCAATCTCCTAGCCAACCTACAAGCCATTCGAGAAGACCATATGTCGTACATAAGCCAGCTTTCCAGACACAGCAATGAGGTTAGTAATATAATGTTTATAGTGTCAATTAGTGTTGACCATTGTTGTGTGTCTAAGTAATTCTGGCCAGCATATACAAGATAAAGACCATCAAATATATCCTACATTTGCCAACTTTTAAAATACATCACCATGAGTCTTACATTGGTCTGCAGCAGTCACTAAAACACCACACAGTGAGTGTATTGATTATGTTACTTCCTGTGTGGTGAAAAAATGTAGCTAGGTGATCATGTATCTTTCACTACACATTTACTAAATTGATCATTTTACAATCAGTCCTTTCATCAAAAACATTTTCATTAGTACTTAAATTTGTTTTATCAGAAGGATCTTAACCTGTTGGGTCTCAATAAGATGGGGTAGGGGTGCTATTGTTTTATCAGAATTATCTTAGTTTGTAGGATCTCAATAAATGGGATAGGGGTACTATTATTTTGTCAGAAGGATCTTAGCTTGTTGGGTCTTTACAGCATGAAATGACAGCCATGATAATTGGTACCCCATGAAATAAGGAGAATTGAGAGTATAACGTAAATTAAAATATTTTAAAATTTTCATAATAATCTTAATTATTTCTTTATTAGTTCGCTAACTTTAACCTCTTGTACTTTTTACATTACTTGTACATTTATATAAAGTTAAGAAGTAAAGACAAAGAATCATACACAATTCTGACTTATATTTTGACTTTTACAGGCAATTACAACAACTCGGGAGAGTCCCCGTACAGATCAGGAAAATAAAGAGCTGTGTGATATGGCCCTCCGTGGGGTTCACCTTCTCTCAGCTTGGACACAACAAGTTATGGAGCTGGTAAGCTATTGTTAAATTTTCTGGATTGAACCAGAATCGAAGATCTAATTCTGAATCTGATGTTACAGTAGTAATAGGAAATGCTTCCAAGAGTTACTTCCCATTTCATTGACATGTAGCTTTGTTATTGTTGGTTACGCTGACATAACATAATGATGCAGTATTTAATCATTGTACAAGATATTCAGATTAAAGCTATGCATTCTATGTTGAAATCATTTGTGTGCAAAATGAATTAGGTAATTTTATATAAATTTGCAAGACACTAACTTGAAAATTCTCCAAGCTACAGCAACGTATATAATTTGTTATGTTGAGCTGAATGAAGGATAAAATATGAGCATAGTTTCTCAGCTGGTTTTGGTATGGTTTGGTTTGGTGTTTTGCAGTACAGCAATACAGGTAGGCTATTGATGGCTGAGGTAGTTGGATCAAAGTACCTTGTCCAAGTACACACATTGGTAGGTAACTCAGGTTGATCCAGTGGTAGGATTTGAATCTGCACCCTTTTGGTCAGGAGTCTTGCATGCTAGCCACTGTGACCTCATTCATGACTGGTAATCCTGAAGTAGTATTCATATTTGACCAGTATAAGATTAAAAAGTTGAGACGACAAGTTAGTTGTTCACCAAAAACTATGGAATTTATTTTTAGAATTATGCTGTCATTGATTTTGCTTTGCTTGACAGTTCATGCTTAGTTTGGTTGAAAAATGTTGGAAGAAAACAATTCTCAAATAAACCTTGCCATTATGTCATTTATTGTAAATCTTTATATATATATATATATATATATATATATATATATATATATATATATATATATATATATATATGTCAACATTTCTTTGGACAGTATTCATGGAAGCTGTTGAATCCCACTAATCCAAGGCAGAACAGGAGCTGTCCAGAAGATGCAGAGGAATATGAAAGGGTAAATATAAGACCAGAGTTCCTAATAAGCTGTTTTGAGGGATTGAAATAGATGCTAGCAATAAGAGGGTAAATACAAGACCAGAGTTCTTAGTGAGCTATTTTCAGGGCATGAAATAGATGCTAGCAAAGTAGCATTTTGCCATCAAATTTTTGATATGCCAGTATAGTGCCAAATGAAGAAAAAAAACCCCTGAAGTTTCTTGCTAGTGCTGTTTTGTATTTGACATGTTGACATTTATAAATTTGAACATTACTTGACAAAAGTGTGTATGGAAACAATTAAAGCGGTCAAATCTGTCTTGATAGTCATGTTGACTCAACAGTAATTTTCATTTCCTCTCTGTATATAAGTCATGTATTAAACAGACACCTGCTATCCATAATCACCATCCAGGTGTTTCCAAACCCAGAATCTTTTCTAACTGCCTTAACCAGTCACTTGAATGTATTGAACACGATTGCTCTATGTATGCAATGGAAGCTTTTTGTTTCTATGTATGCAAATGAAGTTTTGTTTTCTCAAGAAAGGCATTGTTTAAGGTAGAAACATGTGTAAGCTTTTCTTATCTTGCATAAACTTACTGTACTCAAATCAGTCGCTCATTGTAACTTTCAGCTGCCTAATTTAGGACTTTGAAGATGACTTAGAAAATTCCTAGTGCAGGTGAAATACTTGCAGGTGCCCCCTTCCATCTCATATTAGGGGCACTGATGAATGTGATTTATATATCGAATTGAAACATTTAATAGAGAACTAATTTTACCTTGAATTTGCCTTGGTTTATGGAATTTGATTTATTCAGTTTTTATCAGTGTTAACTCTATAGTAATAGGTTTTGAAGTCTAGATCATAGTAAACTTCTATGTATTTTTGTAACAAAATTCAGCTTTCAAGCACTGCTTATTCCTGTCAGATAGGTGCATTGTAATTATTTTAAGTAATAAAAGTGCAAAAACAAAAACCTCACTATAACATAGTAATATTATTGAAAATGTATCATAAATCCATATGAACAGTGTGTATCATAAATTCATATGAACAGTATCATAAATCCTTATGAACGGCATGTATCATAAATCCATATGAACAGTGTGTATCATAAATCCATATAAACAGTGTGTATCATAAATCCATATGAACAGTGTGTTATCTTAAATCCATATGAACCGTGTGTATCATAAATCCACATGAACAGTGTGTATCATAAATCTATAAGAACAGTGTGTAAAATAAATCTATATGAACAGTGTGTTCCACAACTCCATATGAACAGTGTGTATCATAAATCCATATGAACATTGTGTATCATAAATCCATATGAACAGTGTATTGAGGTCCATGAAGATGGAACAGATAGCCATTGTGTACACACCAGACTGACATTAAATATGTTTGAGATAAAAGTGTTGACAGATATCTACAGGCATTTATGATTAAGTTACTCTCTTTTTAATCCAATAATAGATAATGGTCAAATATTATAGTCTCTTTTTCAATTAAGTCTGTTGGCTCAAAACTATCAGGATATGCTATGCCAACATTTGCAAGAAAATAGAATGAGGATGAAAATTCACTCATATCTGGTTCTTTTTCAGATATGTTACCTAATCATTTTATCTTACCTTGCAAATCCAGCCTTCCCAAATTAAAACATTTCAGCCATAAAGCTAAAAGTTAATTGCCCATCTAGGTGGCATATAGTGATCTCCTCTTTATACTATGATTGGCGCCAGATTCATGAATTCTTCAGTTACTAAGGGAGCGGAATGCACACTCTGTATAAATGTAGATGGGGGGAGGCTAGAAGAGCATTTATTTATTATGATTGTGTAAGTATTATTGAAGAAGCATATTTTTCTAGAAAAAATTAGTTTCTTCTTCAAATACATTAACCAATCATAAAACCTTGGAATAATTAAGAGGTGGAGGGAGGTACTTCCCCTTACCTTGGAGGGACAGTCTCTAGTCCCCTAAGGCAGTCTTCAGTCCCCTAAAGCAGTCTCCAGTCCCCTAAGGTAACCTGACTGGAAAGTAGATTGCGTATGTTGGGAAGCAGCTTCGAGGGGGTAAATTTTCCATTCCACAAATCCTGTGGAAGTCATGAAGCTGCATCCTTATGAAGCTGCCAAACAACCCGGGAAGGTAACCAGTTGTGCCATAGTTGTAGGTCCTGCCAGGTCAAGTTGAGCCATTTAGGATGAAAGATCTCAGAGATCAATGCTGGTGAAGTGTTGTTGTTGTTGTTGTTGTTGTAGGGCTTAACGCCATTTTTCAGCACACGATAGGCTATACATGGCGGCCAGTATTAATGGTGGAGGAAGAAACCAGGAAATCCCCGGAAAGAACCACCAACCCACGAGAAGCTACTGGCAAGCTTTCTCACATATCCACATTCGCCGAATCCGAGACTCGAACCCACACAGAGGTGAGATGGCAGTGATCTGTAACGGAGAGCGCTTTAGACCACTCTGCCACTTGGGGCCCCTCTGGTGAAGTGTAATCTGATATCCATCCAACAGCATGGATAATGGCAAAACAATATCAGTCATTTGCAGTGTTTGTGGCAACTCTTTTAACATTGTGAGCTGAGACGCGAAGAACAATTCTTTTGGTGGTGGGGGGCATTTCCACTGTGCGGAACAAATAATCCCATTTATCCAGGACAAAATTGTCTGTGTTGATATATCATCCTTTCCCTCTCTCATGGGGTATAAAGAGACATGATCACCCTTGATGCATCGGTTTGGCCTTAAGTATCACAGACACACTCACATGCACAGATGCACATGTGAGGATTGGTGTTACCTATATATACAACTTATAAGGCATCAGAAAATTTGGAATAAGGGTGACCTGTCAGTCATTGGGCTGTAACTTTGTATATTCTAATTCTCTTATTTCTGAGACAGCTGACTCCAACTGCAATATACAAGCAGCTGAACTTGCTGTATCTTTTAAAGTATATTTAAGCAAAAAATGTTCAACTTAAATAAAGACTGAAAGAACTTGAGATTATCTCATTCAGGAATTCTTGGGTAAATTCTTTGAATAGTGCCAGTTGCCTGAGCAACTTCACCATGAAAGGTATTTAAAAAAGCTCTGAAAAACATTTTAAAATATACATTGAAGATTTTAAAGTTGAATACAGTGGATTAAAATAATGGTGGCAACCCCGAAAGCAATAACAACAGTAACAACAAAAATAATAATCATAGCAGGAGTTGTGTTTATTGCAGGATCTTTGTTTAAAAACCAGGCATGAGAGTTGAACCTTTAATCAGAGGTCACCTGCTTTTGTCCTTTTTCTCAAGGTTATTGCTTAAGACAGATTTGACTATATTGTCTTTTAATGACCAGTATATGAAAGAAAACTATTGTCTTCTAATGACCAATGTATGAATGAAAACTGTAGTCTTCTAATGACCAATGTATGAATGAAAACTGTAGTCTTCTAATGATCAATGTATAAATGAAAACTAGTCTTTTAATGACCAATGTATGAATGAAAACTGTAGTCTTCTAATGACCAATGTATAAATGAAAACTAGTCTTTTAATGACCAATATATGAAAGAAAACTATTGTCTTCTAATGACCAATGTATGAATGAAAACTAGTCTTCTAATGATCAATGTTTAAATGAAAACTGTAGTCTTTTAATGACCAATGTATAAATGAAAACTGTAGTCTTCTAATGACCAATGTATAAATGAAAACTAGTCTTTTAATGACCAATATATGAAAGAAAACTATTGTCTTCTAATGACCAATGTATGAATGAAAACTGTAGTCTTCTAATGACCAATGTGTGAATGAAAACTAGTCTTCTAATGACCAATATATGAATGAAAACTATTTCAATTGGAATTGTTTCAATATTTCAGCTGAATTGCTTGTCCTGATATTTAATTTCAGAATTTGTTAGTCATATGTGGATGTTTTTCAGCATTTCCAAAAATGACAGATTTAGAGTACTGATATTAATGTCATGTTAAAACTTTGAACAGCAAAGTAATGTAAAAGTTGAAGATGCAAATTGTTATTGTCTTTTTAAAATTAAAATTGTCAAATACAAATTGCAGATTGCAGTTATGATTATTAAACAATTTTGAGTAACTTTGTAGTTTCTGTATAAAACCAAAAAGATGTTTATGCTTCGTCAATAACACCCACCCCTTGTTTGCTTTTCCATGCTTGCATATATTTATGCTTCATCAATAACACCTTGCTTCCTTTACCTCACTTACACTCATCAATAACGCCTTGTTTCCTTTACCTTGCTTACATTCATCAATAACGCCTTGTTTCCTTTACCTTGCTTATGTATATTTATACTTCATCAATAACACCATGTTTCATTTACCTTTGCCTACATATATTTATGCTTCATCAATAACACCTTGCTTCCTTGACCTTGCTTGCATATATTTATGCTTCATCAGTAACACCTTGTTTCCTTTACCTAGCTTACATATATTTATGCTTCATCAATAATTCTTTTTTCCTTTGAAAAAAATGTAGTCTACAAGGTACAATTACAACAGTGATGAGAAGTTTGCACTTGTAGAGGTCATTGCCATGGTGAAAGGTCTTCAGGTACTTATGGCCCGGATGGAGTCAGTTTTCATGGATGCCATACGGCGCCACATATATGCAGAGCTGCAGGACTTTGTCCAGTTAATTGTCCGAGATCCACTCAGAAAAGCCATCAAACGGAAAAATGATGTCATCAAAGTGTGAGTATTAGAACTTGTATCCAGCATAATTCACTTGCAGGGGATGAAACCATATACGAGAAAATTTTGGTTTGATACCAATATTTGTATGAATTCCATGGTTGCTATGAATTTAAAGGCTAAATATAATAATGATGTTTAGGGCTGTTCCAGTAAAACATACCTGGGACCCAGGGAAGGGACTTCTGATGTTGGATCCTTACCCATTGATGCAATTTAGAATTTTCTTATTATTTCAATATGAACCCTATGAAATCAGAGTACCTGGCATATATTTTTTTAAAAACTGCCTTCCCTGGATATCATGTATGTTTAAATGGAACAGCCCTTATATGGACTCTATTATTTAAGTTGCGAGAAAAATGTCATTTGATTCCAAACCATGAAAATTTATACCATCTTAGCATGAAGAATAGATGAATTCACAGTAACTAGAAAATTGCAAAATCATGAGCAATTAAACGTGCCAGATTTTCAAAATCATATACTCATAAAAATGTAACCATTACAGTAACAAAGTTTTACATCTTTTGGTTTTCATCCTGTGCATCAGTATTGGCATCAACATCTGCAAATATACATATCTATCTCATTACATCTCAATCATTTCTTCTTTCTAGGTCCTAGGCAGCAATTTGGAATAGGTTTCACAGCACATTCTCCATGGGCAGGGGCTAAGGGCAAATTTTGTAGATACATGCACATTAGTTGTTCATTCTTGTTAAGCTTTATCATTTAGCTCATGGTTTTTGCACCCTTTTCCTAGTCCTACAATATAAGACATAGCACGTGTTTTTGTTTAAGTGCTATGTCTTACAACCCAAATAACGGCCTTGCACAGCCTGTTCCGATGTTGTTAACATCGGAACAAGTAGTCAAAGTTTCAGGAATATCTCACATGCTTGGCAACCTATATCGACACTCTTCCACTAATTTATGTGTAATTAATATACTTACTATGCTGTCTTTATCCCGGTGGAATCATAGTATGACACTAGCAAATGGACACATTTTCATGTTCCGTTGACATACATTTGAATTTGTTGCAATGTGACAGTAGTCGAGGTATGCCGAAGTATGTTCTGGTAGGTTCATGTGGAGGATATGTTTCTTGAACGAAACAAAATGTTGCTTATAGTTCCAATAGGCATAATATATTTTTTTATTTGTTTCGTTAAAGAATAATATTTCAACCTAACCCGATTTCGGCATTCCCGGCTTTCATCGCTTTCCAGCCAACTGAAATGTAGGCCAACGAAACTTGAAAACAGGTCCATTTCTTTTGTGAGAATTTGAATTTATTAGAGAAAAGACATCTTGGGAAAGTAAAGTCTGGCAAAAACATTATAACTTTACTTTGTAGAAAAGTGTCATTATTGGTTGCCAGTTGTGTGTGATATTCCTGAAAATTTGACATTCATTTCGACATCAAAACACGCTACACAGTGCTGTTAGTTAGGCAGTAAGACCCATCATCCCTGATGGGTCTTACATGGTAGGACTACCCTGTTCCTTGCTGTTAAACTTGCAGTAATGAAACTTGGTGTAGGGATGCATTGTGAAGAGTACTACACCTGCAACATAAAAGTAGGTCATTGTGATTGATAATTCACACTTCATTGGCTTTGGTTCAGTTCTTTATTTTATCTTCATGTTAGAATCATTAAACCTGATGATTGTTTGCATCTCTTATAGTACCACACCCATGCACTGTTCATACAAGAATTATGAAATTGATGATAATATGCATCTCTTTTAGTACCTAAGCCGTACAACAAGTGTCATCATGACCTATATTTTATCTTTTACTGGGTTTTGTTTATATTTTTGTCTGAGCTAATTTGCACTATATCAGTTGCATTGATGTCATTGACACTGTCTGCAGAAATACATATGGATAATCTCATTGCATGTCAACAGTTCTTCCTTTCTACACCTCAAGCAACAGTTTTGGAATGGGTTTATTAGTACTTATCCCCAGGGCATGGGACTAATGGGGTTAACTTTGAACTTACATGTAAACTAGTTGTATATTCTTTTCAAGTTTTTTGCACCGTGTATACATACTTTTAAAATCATACTTAGAGAGAGGATGCATCTTAATGAATAATGCATTCTCATCACAAAATTTAGTCAATGTGACCCATATTTCACACTATTTTGGTTAAATTTTCTGTTGTGGCAGAATCATTAAACTAGATGATTAGCACCACATTCATACAGAAAATGATCACTATAACCTAAATTTCACATTTTACTGGCCTAGGTGAGTTTTTCCATTTAGTTCATGGCCATAGAATTTTTCATTTTATGTACATTTTATCCTTTCTAGATTATGAAACTTGCATAGGGGATTCATCTTGATGAGCATGTCCCGATTGCAGAAGTAGGTCATTATGGCCCATATTTTATGCTTCACTAACTTAGATTAAATTGTTTTTAATCTGTATTTGTTATGCAGTGTTCATGCTAGAATTGATGATGCTTTACATTTCTGTTAATACCACATCCTTACAACAGAGAAAACTCAACATCATTCATATTCCATCATTTATTAGCTTATCAAAATTAACACATGACCACTCAAATTTGTCCATGCTATATAGCCTACACTGACCAATAACTTGTGAAATAGGAATAAATGTTTATTCAGTTGGGAACTTTCCATATTAATGACTTTAAAATGTACAAGATTTCTGAGTTCTCCCTCAAATATGTTCCCCAGTGACATTGCAGTTGGAATATTAGCCAGCTACCTCTCAAATCCAGCCCTACTAAAAGATGAAAATCATCTTTTCCTCTCTTATATAGACAAAAGACAATAACTCTTGCCCATTACCTCCTCTTGCCACCACCAGGTGTTGCCAGTTTTTAGCTTCACTGCTGTATTGATAACATCATACATTTTACCTCCAACAATCCAAGCCATTTTAGTGTTAAAATTGGACCATCCAACTTTCATTTTAAATTTATTGTGTTGGACAATCATTCTTCTACAGGTTGTGTATATTATGTTTACAGTTTCTGCCAGTTTCAATGACTTTGTCACCTTTATTGTCAATTTAAGACCTTGTTACACCACACTATTGTTGACCTCATATTGTCATTTACAAGTTAGCATGACTATTTTTGCTTACTCCATTAGTAACAGAGATGGTATTAGCAAGCTAGTAACATGCTGAATCGTTAATTTATGTTTTGCTTTTTTTTTCTTGTGTCATTTTAGTAGAACATAACTGAATGCTTGAAAAGCATTAATTCAAAGCGTAGCTGGAAGGCATCTAAAATGTGACAGTGACTATTTTTGTGTACTCTGTTAGTAACGGGTGGTATTAGTGAATTAGTAAAAAATACTGAATTAGTAATTTATGCTTTGTTTTCTCTTCTTGTGTCATTTCAGTAGAAATGTCAACTAAATGCATGAAATACAAGAAGCTCAGAACAAAGGAAGTCTGCCATAATTCATGTATTTTATGTACTAATTGTGTATTGTCTATGAGATGCAGCATGTGTCATAGATGAACAGGGGAAGTCAGGCCTACAGTATTAGAAAGTTAGTAACATGCAGAATTGCTAATTTATGCTTTGTTTTCTCTTCCTTTGTCGTTTCAATAGATATGTCAACTAAATGCATGAAATGCAAAATTCAGTGCAGTAGTCCAGAAGGCATCAAAAGGGAAGGAAAGACGGAATATGTGGGAGAAAGAGTCTTGTGGGAGATGCTGGGTACCTGCACACACCCCCCAAACCTGAAGTTCATCGCTTGTAAATTAAATTCGTTGGGGGAGTGTCCCCACAATTTTAGGCGGCTGAATGGGCATAAGTTTCCCCGCATGTCTGACCATGGTCTTCGGGCCTGTAAGTCCAGATAATGGGGTTTGTACTGGATCCATTGGATATGTTTCATAATATAGCCCTGCAGTCATTGATGCCACCAGCTATGGCTTATCCAGAGCGGTATGTCAAGACTCAGCACACAGTGAGTGTGATGAAACTCCTACAAATCAGCCATACTCAGATCTGACCATGAAACAGAATGAATTTAGCTTCAAGGCCACAGTTGAGGAAATTTATAGGGTGTTTGTAACATCTGAATGCGTTCCACCTCCTACAGCTACACAAGACTACAGAATTAAAGCATCTGTAGACTTTGATGAGGAGGAAGAGATGCCACCCTTTTGTCTCCTTCCACAGTTGGCTAAAATTGAGGAGATCAGTGTCTGCCTGTCAAGTAGAATTGGTGACCCAGTGTAAGGCTTTCTTTTCAGGAAGCCAAGTACCAGTGACATTCTTGGGTTGCTGGTACAACACTCACTCAGACACATTCACTACTGATATCCCAGTCCTGGGTCACTGTTACTCTTAGGAGTGAAAATTGAAGAACCCACACAGGCATTTTGAAACAATCAGTCACCACCACTGTGGAGGGATGATAAGTGGACCATGGAAAAGGAATTTTTCAGTCAAATGAGCAATATAGATCCAGGTCAGTGCCAGGAGACAACATTCCCTTGGAATGATTGGGTTATCCAGGTCATTTTGGAGGAGCTTCAGATTTCATTTATCAAAAAACCCTCCCCTTTCCGCCTCTCCCCATGTCACAAACAGTCAGATTTGGAAGATATCTTTCTACAACAGGAGATGGTCACTTAGAATAACAGACGGTGAAGATTGTGCAAAGACCACAATCAGCAGGGTTTAATTAAAGGTTATTTCTTATTTGGAAGGTGAGCGGCAAGTTGAGGCAGATCACTTGACCTCATTCGCCTCAACCAATTCACTTCGCAACCAAAATTCAGCCACTTTTTATGCACCCCATGCAAATGACATTGCTAACATTTCAGTTCCCCTTGATCATACAGTCATGATGATGCCCGAGATATGATCATTTCTGCGTCACTGGTACAGCTCAGGTTGGGTGACCATGGGGATCCTGCTGGAGAAACCCCAAGTGGAACTAATGATATGCACTGATGCCAGTACATTTGGTTGGGGTGCCCACCTATTGCCAGACTTCACTACCATCAGCTGCATGTGGGAGACAGAGGAGTTGCCTCTCCACATCAGCCTGTTCAAAATAAAGGCTGTCATCAATGCCTTTCATTTCTGGCAGGATTGACTCTCAGGCAAAATAATCCTCATTATGTCCAACAACTCTATGGTGGTGACCTACCTCTGCAAATGGGGGAAGGGGGGGCACCAGATAACCTGACCTGTGTGTTCTGATTTGGCACTTTCAGTGTTGGTGCAATAATCTCCATATCAGCCTTCAAATCAGACACAATCCCGGCAGACTCACTGTCTTTGTTGACACTCTATCCAGGAAAGGCCAAGTCATTCACATGGAATGGTTTCTTCAGTAATCAATCTTTATTCAGATCTGTGCACATTGGGGGCATCCAATGATCGATCAATTTGCAACCAGATGGAATCACTAGATGCCCACCTGTTTTTTCTCCAGTTCCAGACCCAGAAGCTTGGGCCATGGATGCTCCATCAGTCAACAGGGAGGGGTTGTGGGCATTGAGCTAATTTTGATCTCAATTGACCAAAACCATTCACTCAGTTTCCAAACTTGGCTCAAATCAACAAATTAGAGCCTTTAACCCACACTTCACTAAAGTTACTATTATACAAAAATGTGTTTCCTGATAGATTTAGTTTCACCATGCAGGGTGAACGAGCTACATGCCCTTTCCATTAACCTGAATCATCAGTTCAGATCAGAAGGTTTGGTGGTCCTCTTGACACAACCAGGCTTTGTAGCCTAAAATCGGTTACTGTCTGTTGGTAATAAAGGAGTAAGGGAGCTGCTTTGGCTCAGTGATTAGAATGTGGGACTCGCAACCAAAAGATGCAAGTTTGAACCCTACCATCAGACCGGCCTGAGTCAGCTACTGTGGTTGTCCTTGGCAGTTTACTCAGATTGCCTTAGTAAAAAATAACCTACTTATTCCTGTGCCATAAAGAATCAAACCAAACCAGTTTTTAAAATCATTCACTCGCTTTCTTCCTTAGATATGTCAAGAATATTGGCCATGCAAGATCATGTTTGTGCATGCAAGCACAACTTGAAATGCAGAGACAAACCTTGGCATGTGCAAACATTTTCTTCTGGTGAAAGCCATGAAACAGGATATCACCCTTCAAGCCCTTGCTTTATGACTAAAATGGGTTATACACTCAGTGTACTTGGAGGTCTCACAATTAACACTCGTGAGATCAGAGCGATCTCTATGGACCTCATGTTCAAACATAAAGTTTCTATAGTAGAAACTGTTGGCTGGCATGCAGCCAACCTTCTTAGAGATTTAGCTACACAGATCTATTTGTTTTATACAAGAAGTGCTGATTGGGTGGCTTTTTATCTTTTATCTGTAATCATTAGTACAAGTTTTATTAAAGATACTCATCTTAAACTGTTTGGAGGATTGCTATGAAACTTTACATTAATCCCAAGGTCTAGTTGGATCTAAATAAAACTGGTGCTTTTCAGGCATCCAGTATGTTCACCACTATGGCTGTCTTGAAAATCTTGTTATTGCTACTACTACACAATGGATGGTAATATCATCATGTGGTTTTCACCAAAACACCTCTCAGTGTCTCATTGGATCCAAGTGAAAATGGTACATATCTGACAGCCAGACAATTTTCTCACCCATGACTTTCTTGAAAATCATGTTATCACTGCCACTGAATATAAAGTCATATCAGTGGGTTTTCGCTAGAAGACTTCTTATGATTGTCCAGATAATTTTAGTTGGTCATAAATGAAAATGTTTTGTATTTGACCTCTAGTTTGGCTGTCATTGTTGCCATCTTGAAAACCTTGTCATTGTTACTTTAGGTAGAAAGTCATATTCACATAGGGTTTTCATAAGAAAGCTTCTTATGATGTCCAAATGAAAATGGTGCTCATCTGTAATGAAATATAGTTCCATATAATCTTGTTATTGCTACTCCAACTAAACAGTGATTTTTATATGGGGTTTTCACCAAAAGAATTATTTAGATGGCTGGTTGGTCAGGGTTTTCATCAAAAGAATTCTTAAGATGGCTGGTTGGCCTAAACGAAAATGGTGCTGATCTAACATTCAGACATATCTACTTCTCCTGACTGGATGGCAGTGTTGTCCTGGGGTGTTAATCAGAACATTTCTTATGATGTCTGGTTGGTGGTGGTGTTTACTAAAACACTTCTTATGATGTCTGGTTGGTGGTGGTGTTCACCAAAGCATTTCCCTTGGATGCAGGAGGTCGCAGGTTCAAACCCCAGCCCAGTCATACCAAAGACTTACAAAAATGGTACTAAGAGCTGTCTTGCTTGGCGCTTAGCATTAAGAGGTTAGTGTTAGGACTGGTCAGCCTGGTGTCAGGATAATGTGACTGGGTGGGACATCATGCTACATGTCTGCGGCTTAATGCCCCAGTACTGGACATCACTATAAACTGTCACACTGCAGACATCGTAGCAGTATGACTGGAAAATTGTTAAAGCTATGTTAAAAATCAGAAAGAAACACACACACACACACACACACACACACACACACACACATTTCTCATGTCTGGTTGGTACTAAATGAAAATGGGGCCACTCAGACATCCCATCTTGAAAATCTTGCTATTGCTACTCCTTCATTTTGACTTGGGTTTTCACCAAAAATACTTCTAATAATGTCTTGTTGATCCTGACTGAAAATTGTGCTGATTACAACAAATATCTTGTTATTTCTGAATAATATCAGAGGAGGCTTCAGCACTGAGCAGTTAAAGAAATCTTGGATTCATGGAAACAATTTCAGCCAGAAGAGCATCAGTCCCTTTTAGGGACTCTTGTATTTAGTGCACACCAGTGACCAGTATTCATAAAATTTCCTCTTCATTTTGAGTTACTGGTTCAGGTTTGTTTGAGCAATTTCCTAATGCTTTTTATTTTTAAGTCCTTGTGCTGAGATTTCAGAACTTGGTGGTTGGTAGAAAATTCAGATAAAATGCTGTAATCATAGTTATTGTTTCTACAATATCTTACTATAGCACTGTGGTAACTAGTAAGAGTATATAGTAAATGGTGTGTACAAACAGTCCGACTGTGACCAGGTAGGCACTGATATAAATTTAACAGGGGTAATGTTGACAATTTCTCTTTTCTCTTTTCTCTGAATGAGAGGGCATTTCTAACCATGGCTTCAAAGTCGGTGGAGATGTCTGTGTAATCTTTCTTACTGTGTTATGATTTTTAAAGCTTTTCATGTAGGATCTCAGATCCTTGTCTGGGGAAGAAAAGTAATTTGTCTTTATCTGTGTCATGTTTGGTGTAACACTGCACAGCAGCTTCATTTGAGAACCCATTGTCAAACACTGTCCAAAATATTTCTGTCAACTGCAACTTACTTTAATTTCTCAGTGGCAGGGACTGTAAATGCCCACAAAACGTATTGATATTATTTTTTTTGGTACCCCCCCCCCCCCCATGGTCCCAGTGGCATTTTTAGCCATTATATGTGGTGATGATGACAAATAATAGACAGTGTATCAAAGAAAATTTATTACAGCATTTATTTTATTAAATACTCCATAGAAATGTATGAAATATCATTACTTTAAAATTCATAGTAATAAATAATTCCTCTTATTTTAAGTAGACTAGTGCTGAATATTTCAAGTGGTAAAAGTAGTTCCAGGCTGGTTGTATGATATGGAAATTGTAAGCATGTGGTACAGAAACATGCATTCAATAGCTCATTGAATGACATACAAAATTAAATGTGTTTATAATAAAACTCAGTAGTTCACATAGCATCACTCTTGTGTGAAACATCATTTTGCAGTGTATCATTGTCAACATGAGTACTATATTGGGCATGAAGTTAACATGGTTAGTCAACTTTGTTTTGTTTTGTTTTTTTCCAAAGCATCCTTGCATCAGTACGAGATTGCTGTGTGGACTGGCTGAGAGGGGTTGAGCCCCATGAGGACCCTGCCATGAGGGGGAAAAAGGACCCAGAAGATGGATTCTTTATCAAGGTGCCCCGCAGAAATGTGGGACCATCCACTACACAGGTAACTTGTAACTCCTTATGTCTTAGACTTTATCAAGGTGCCCCTTGGAAACGTAGGACCATCCACTCATGGGTAACTTGTAACTCCTTATTGTCTTAGACTTTATCAAGGTTCCCCTTGGAAATGTAGGACCATCCACTATATGGGTAACTTGTAACTCCTAATATATTGTGATTGGTTATGTGCAGTCCTCTAGGTGTCCATGCACATATGCATCCTTCCATCAGTTGGTTTCTTTATACATTACACTGATTGAGGGAGGATGATCATATACGGTATGGTGTTTAAGGAGAATGGGTAGATGACGACAAAGGTTTTTGATATTGGATGCAGTCCACAGGGTAGGAGGGGTAGGGGTCAAAGATGAAATTTTCATACGTAATATGGTCTCATCCCTGTAACCATTTGATTGTGGTGGTTCATATTCGGTAGGTTGCTTTAGGAGGACAAGTAAACAAAATCCAAAAGTTTTATAATCCTGAATACAACCCCAATAAATTGCCGAGAGGGTGATTTCGAGTGGGAATCAGGTTTTGAAGGCGAAAATAAAATAGGCTGCATATTTTTGATAACTTCATATCTAGTTATGTCAGAGTTTGTCATTTATAGTTCTGCAAATACATAATGTTATGAAGAGAAGCATGGTAAAAAAAGTAGAAAAATTAAAGCTACAATTTTACATCGATCATGAATTGAAAAAAATGTTCTGGATTTAGTTTTCGTGAACACTTACTCTCATCATTACGTAGTATACAATTATTAGGATGGGATGCCATTTCAAAGTTAGTGGCAAATATGAATGTTGAGTCAGAGTTTGGGATTTTAAATAACAGTGTATTTTTTAAGTGATATAGATCATTGGTTCCATTATCATGTTATATTGGATTCATTTATTGCTAGGTCTTTATTAACAGGTGGTTAGTTGTTGTCATTATTATTATTATTTGAGAAAATATTTTATGGCCCAGCATTGAGATGCAGAATCCAGTAGTAATCATTGTCCATCTGTCTGTAAGTCCATCTGGCCATCTGCTTGCATTTTGTGTTATCACCAAAGCTCTTTCACATAATTGGATGCCATTTGTATGTAAATTGCCTACTACACAATCAATGTGCCTTTTAAATGTTTCCCCATTTCGGGTCCAATTTTGATGGAGTTTTAATTTATTGCACATTTTCCATTACTTTTTAATCTCCAGTGCAGAAGATCCTTGTGATCAGCATAGCTCAAGAACCTTTCAGCATAATGTATAGTGTATGCATTGTTTCTTAGACCTAGATGTGACCTTTATGGGGTTTTTGTCATGTCAACAGTAATTTAGGTAGAGTTATGTCCCTTGCTAATTAACTAAATATCATCAAATGGGATATTGCTTGTAACTGGCTTAGCTCAAGACCCATTCAGTGTATACTGATCTTATTATTTGGTGTGAACATTGTCTCATAGACCTAGATGTGCCTTCTGGATAGACTTATGACCCTTGACACTTAACTTCACATTTTATGAGTTGTTTGCCTGTAACCAAGATAGCCTAAGGACCATTCAACATATTCTGATTCAATTTGGTATCAGCATTGTATCATAGACACATATGCCTTTTTTGGCTTTTGTCTCTTTAATTCCAGTTAGGACACAGTTATGTCCCTTGTCATGAAAAATTCTTGTCTTACAAGAAAACTTGAAATGTTGGTTTCAGTTATCATAGTTCTAAAACCATTCAACATATTTTGATGAACTTTGGAAATTTCTTCTCTTTATTTGGGATGTTGTTTGTAATCAGTATGGTTTTAAAAAAAAAAAAAAAGCATTCAACATATTCTGTTGGAGTTTGATGTGAACATTGTTTCTATAGATTGATGTGTCTTTTGAGTTTCATTTCATCTACTCTATTTTGCAAGAGTTATCACCCTTGTCATTCAGCTTTTTATCTGGATGGTATATTGCTTGTATTGGTGAATGAAGGCATCACTAGACTAATTGAAGCTGTTAGCTGTTATTGCATCCTACTGTAGTCCTTAAGAAATCTTGAATACTTTTTCTTTGATTTATACTGGAGATTTGCTAACCCATGAAGAATTCTGCTTGTATTCTGTACAAAGCGGTGTTTAAGGCTAAAACAGAAAATTGAATGCTCAATGAGTTCAGCTAACAGCATTTAAGGCTTAAACAGAAAATCAAATGCTGATTGAGTTCAGGCTCTTGATTGTTTAAGTAGGATGACAAAGCAAACATGTGATTTGGCAGGTTTTAGAAAGGTCACTTGGAAAAAGTTCCAGTCACTTCATTCAGATGTAATAATTTCCAGAAAATGCAGCATAACCATTACTGAATGTTTTTGAATGTTGTGCCCAAGTTAGTACTCAACATTGTGCCCAAGTTAGTACTCAACATTGTGCCCAAGTTAGTACTCAACATTGTGCCCAACATAAGTAAAAGAGTCTTGGTGCATTAGAACTAATAATTAATGCACTGGATCTTATCAGGCATGTAGAAAAATAAAGGAAGTATATAAAGAAGTTAATTAGTACAGTTATGCCAAGAAGGATTTGGATTCTAAACATTCTGTGTTGTCATTTAGAAGAATGCCCCAATTTTCAACTTTGGTTTCCCAGTACAAGCTTCTCTGCTTAAGGTACTACCTTATATTGTAGTGAACACAGCCATTTGCAGTGTACCCAATGCTAATTGCTGAATTTATAATTGTTACAGTTATACATGGTGAGAACCATGCTGGAATCACTGATCTCAGACAAGAGTGGAGGAAAGAAGACACTAAGGAAAGACATTGATTATCAGCACTTCATCACAATGGACAACTTCCACAAGAACTCTTATTTCTGGGACTACCTTCTAAATTTTAATGGTAAAATGATTTTGTTGCTTAAAGTGCTGTCACACAGATTGCTGTTAACTCCATGTTAGTGGCAAAGCTAGACATAGCAGTCATTTTCTGGTATTATTATTTTTATCCTCAACAGTTTTGTCAAGATTTTCATGGGTATATTTAATTAATTTCAATTTGGGTTTTTACACAAAAACCCTTGACTTCGTGGTAATTTTCACTGAACCTTTTTTTCAGCCAGTGCACACCCTGGAACATTAATTTTAAACATGCATTTTGTTTGCATTTCATTTACATTCCATTTACCTTCACATTTCTTCTATCATATCCTTACTTTTTATGTTTATTGTCTCAACAATGCATTCAGATTTTTTTAATTATTACCGCCATCCATTATTTCCTTTGTTTTGCTCATTTGTAACAAATTGGAAATGCCTTTACCAAAATTTTCTGTTATCTGGAGTGATAATGGGAGAGAACTATCGCTGTGCTTTAAAGAAATAGTAAATGCATAAAATGAAAAAGGCAGCATTGAATTTATGATAAATTAAAATATGACTGCAACTGCGATAAATATAAAAATATAGTTGAGTATTTGTCAGCAAATTTTATTTTTGATCCATTTCATTCAAGTAAGATTGTACTGATAGAACCATTAATGGTGATGTCATCACATCAGTGGCAGTTGTTTTTTATGCTTGCTTCAATAAGAGCAATGTCATGGCTTGTAAAGGGTTAAAAGTTGTCTGTTAGTGTAAAGAATCTGATCCAGGATTAACACGCAAAAAGAGTTTTTGATTGTGGAAATTTAGTGGCAGCATGACAATAATCTATTTTCAAATCCATTCATTTAGTGCATTTGCATTTTGTTCCATTTTCATTTATTAATCATTAATCATTCTGTGGTTTACATTAGCACTACTTTTTCTTCAGAATGCATTTATATAATTTCATTTTTGTTCACTCTTCATTCCAGTTTACATTCCAGTTTGTGTTCTTTCAGCATTCCTTTTTGGTTTCGCTGGTCTAGTTACCAGTTTCAGGGTTTGTTGTGAAACATGAACATCACTTTAGCAATAGAGCTGTGCAGCTGTGGCATCAGAGTTCAGATTTATTCAAATGGTTTACAAAAGTAAAATCATTTAAACATAAGTTCCTATTTTCAGCTGAAGCTCTGGTTCATCATTACCATGGTCTAAAGTTAGCACCAAACTAGGCTGGAATTTCTGCCTTTCATGCATTATCAGTTTGTGCAATATCATAGGCTTGTTTTGCAGGTGAGACTTTGGGTTCAGCATTATCAGATTGCACCATTGTTATAGGATTGTTTGCAGGTGAGACCTTGTGTTTGGCAGTAAATTTAATTACAGTTTCTGTATGTTAAAAGGTAATATTGTTCAACCGAAACACTTAAAACTGAAATATACTTTGAGTCTCCTATTTAATCCATCCTGCATCCTCCCCTTTTTTATAAGAAAGCTTGTCAGTAATATGAGACTGGCTGATATCTTATTAAGTCCTGAATTGTATCAGTATTAGATGTCTAATAATGTCTTACTTTCATGTTCAGATATGCTTCCTCATCTAGTTAAAATTTGAGTTAGACTTGCATATGGAGTTTTTCAAATCCTGTTTCTTCTCCTCAGAATCTCTTTTCAATTGCTGTGATCTGTCCCAGCTTTGGTACAGAGAGTTTTTTCTTGAAATGACCATGGGAAGAAGAATCCAGGTAAGACACTATTTGTAATTTTTGGCTCAAATGACTGACTCACATAGACCAGAAGAGCTTATGAGATGGTCTACTGCCTGTCTGTCTTTAATCCATAAGCACATCCATAACAAATTAGTGCTACTTCTCCTCAACTACTTGGAGGATTGGCAAGGACTTTACATACACATTAATCTCATGGAGGATTGGCATGGACTTTACACACACATTAATCTCATGGAGGATTGGCATGGACTTTACACACACATTAATCTCATGGAGGATTGGCATGGACTTTACACACATATTAATCTCATGGCTTAGCAGGTCCTAAATGAAAATTGTGCCACTTTAATCCAGTATGGCCAACACAGTGACCAGATTGAAAACCTTTTAGCTACTCTTACTGAATGAATGATTATACCAGCATGGTGTTTTATTTTGAAGTCAAGTTGGTTCTGAATGAAAATGCTGCTGATCTGGCATCCAGTATGACCACAACAGTGGCCATCTTGAAAATTTGTTATTGCTACTCCTGAATGAATGGTCATATGATGATGGGATTTTCTCTTTCTTATGATGTCTGGTTGGTTTTAAATGAAAGTGGTACTGATCTAACTTACAGGAATGCCGCTATAATAGCCCTCTTGAAAATCTTTTTAAAAGCAACTTCTCTGACTAGTCATGTTGATACTGTGCTTTCATTGGAGGACTTCCTATGATGTCTAGTTGGTCCTAATTACCATTATGACCATCACAATGGTAACTATGATGTCTACTTGTTTCCTGGTAAACATGGTGCCCATCTGACATTAAGTGTGGCCAGCAGGTCAACTCTCTTGAAACTTGTGTTATTGCTGCTACTTATAAATGGAAAGTCATATCGACATTGGGTTTTAACCAGAAGAATTATAATATCAAGTTGGTTCTGAATGTAAATAGTGCAGATCAGACCTCAAATATGGCTGCCATAATGAACATATTGAAAATCTGGTATCAAATTCTCCTGAATGGATGGTTGTATCAGTATGGCATTTTCACCAGAAGCTTCATAATGCTGTCTAGTTTGTCATAAATGAAAATGCTGCTGATCTTTCTTCCAGTATTGGTGCTGCAGCATCTAATTTGAAACTCTTACCACTCAAAAATATCAGTGAAGGATTCAACTTTCAGCAGTTATTATGTTCTTTTCAGACAGTTGACATAGTTAACTGTCTGGTTTTAGCACAAATTTATCACTATGCATCAAAAGGAATATAAAAATAATTTTCCATGCTAAGATTTTGTATCACTTTAAAATGCCTGATTCTTTAAATAATTTCATATTGTTTCTGGTTTCAGTCTTTAAGACAGATGACTCAAGTATGATGGAACTAAAATGCAGAAGTGTACAGTAAATTTTGAGTTTGATTTTTTTTTTCGATGGACATGGTTGAAAGCATTTAACTAAAATTTTGATTACATTAATTTTAGTTCCTGTTATGTTTCATTTTTCTTTAGCTTATCTGCCTTAAATACAGGAGAGCTGTTACTATACTCCAGTATCATAGTTACACCTGTTATGTTTAAGTCAGTATCTCAGATATTATTGCCTCTAGTTTTGTGAAAGTTGATTTTTTCATGCTCTCTTAGGGGTACAACACAACTATGCTAAAGTAGGTCACAGTGACCTACTTTTCACACTTAAGTGACCATGCATGCTTTTGATGTTTAAGTCACCCTCTTGCACACTAATGCTTATGTAGTCATAAAAATTAATGTGCGAGTACATCCTGATGAGTATTACACCACCACAACATATGTAGTTCACTGTGATCTATTTTTCTCTTCACTGTGATCTACTTTACATGCTACACTGATAATGTACACCGTTTAAGTGGGTTTCTTGTAGCTGTGATCCACATCAACCACTTGATTTGTCTTCATAATTGATATCCTTGAGGATTCACAAATGTAAAACTCTTGTATCCAAAGAATATGTGCAGGTGATCTTTGTTTTTGTCTGACAGATTCATTTCTTGTTTAAAACATTGACTTGAAAATTATTTCCTATATTTGTGAGTGGAGGGCTAAAAGAAATTAGTGGAATCATTAATTATGTTCTAGATCAAGCCTTTATAATAGTGAGACGTATGTATTACTTTTCAGACTGAGGGCATTGGCATCAACGTTGTTAAGACTTTGTGTTAAAATCTATGATACGTATCAACTAAAACTTTGAAATGATATCATTTTAGCCCAAAGATTGTCACATATGCTAGGATTTGTATTATTCTTGCTTAACACCATTCAAATATGACACTGCATTTGAGAGAATTCTTATTTTTTTTATCAGTTTCCCATAGAGATGTCAATGCCTTGGATTCTAACAGATCATATATTGGAGAAAAAAGAACCTTCCATGATGGAGTGAGTATCTTCCTCTCATGTTGAAATCTCGAAGCTTAAAACTGTCAATTATTTGTGATGTATGATTTATAGTTTTAACATACCTTTTAAAAAAATTTCAGTCATATTGCTACAATTTCTGCAGTGTGGCAGTTTCTAGTGATATCTAGCACTTGGACATCATTCCACATACATATATACACCAGGCTGACCAGTCCTAACACTAACCTCTTAATGCTGAGCACCTAGCGAGGCAGCTGTTAGTACCATTTTTATAAGTCTTCGGTATGACTCGGCTGGGGTTCGAACCCACAACCTCCTGCATCTGAGGCGATTCTCTCACCACTACACCACCGGAGCAGTCCTATCAGTTATTTATGGTGTATGTAATTTTTCCAATACATGTTCAGAACAACAGCTTCACTATTTGAAATATACCTGATAAATTTTTTATAAAGTCTTTCCTGTTCTGTCACTGGTACTTAATGACAATACTGACTTTATTTTTACTATTCAGAAATATACACCATAGAAAAAGAAAGGAAGGCAATTCATTTAGTGAAAGTTGAATGTGGAAATAAGAATCTTCCCCTTCAGATTAGTGATAGCTTCAGAATTCTTTAATTTTTTAATATCTGCAGTCTTTTAATCTGACTATAAAGGGTTTAGTTATTCTGAGTTAGTTTTTGTGTGTATTTTGTATTTTTGAGGAAATCTTATTAGAAATAAATGTACAAAACACTTGACCTTAATGCTTCTGCTTGTGGGCCTTTGTGTGTGTGTCTGTGTGTTGCCAGTTTATGTACAATATGTATTGTTGGCATGTATAACCATTTTTCAAATGTGCATAGAGTATGTTGAAGGGTGTGTATTGCCACTTTATGTACGAATGTAACATATGTGCTATTGGCATGTAGCACCATTTTACATATGTACATACATTATGTATTACTGTGTGTATTGACATTATAAATATATAAATACAGTATGTAATAGATTGTGTATTGCAATTATATATATGTATATACAGTATGTACTAGGGTGTGTATTGCCATTGTATTTATGTGTACATACAGGATGTACTAGGGTGTGTATTGCCATTGTATATATCTGTACATACAGTATGTACTAGGGTGTGTATTGCCATTGTATATTTGTCTATATACAGGATGTACTAGGCATAGCTGCCAACTGTCCCGTTTTTTCCGTATTTGTCCCATATTTTGGACCTGAATACGGGTGTACGTTTTTTTTGCAAAAAATGTTTTTTAATTATAAAAAAAAAAATAATTTCCTTGCAAATTTCAGTTTAGAACGGGCACTCGGTTCCATTCTGATAGAAATGTATCGCATGTATATAGGAATACAGTTCTACAATATGATTGGTTCATTCGAAATTGAGGCTACCATGCCTGTCTTTATCTGCCATATTGGATTTCGCAAACAGTTACCGCTACCACTGTGTCTCATCTTTGTAATATTCAACTTCTAATCATGTTGAATAGGAAAGCAGAATATTCAGAATTTTCACCAGAAAAGACAAGAAAACAGAACTGAAAGGATAATTATGCTGTCTTGTTTAGATTTGTGAAATCATCTAGTAAAGGAGAAGACTTTACATTTTGGAAATTGTGTAATGTGATTTCGCTATTGGGCATGGAGGTGCACATGAAATACAAGAGCACGAAAAAGCTAATAAACATCAGCTTGCTGCTTCATCATAGACAACTCAGTCTGAACTTGGATGTATATAAATACCAGAGAGAACCTTGATGTAATTCGATCGAAATTCGGTTATTAAATTTCTTTTACAAATGAACCTTCCTCTTTCAGTTACTAGTGTTGCTGGCAATTTATTTTGCACGCATTTTCCAGACAGTAAAATCACAAAGGATTACTCGTATGCTAGAATGAAAACAGTTAAATAAGAAAATCACACAGAATTGAGATTATCAATGAAAGTTGGTACATTGGAATCAATAATAATTGAACAAAATAAGGTGTGGAAAGGCTCCTATAAACAGCATGTGTCTGAGTGTGTTGCACTCTTGCACCTTCTAAATGGGCACCCGAATGGAACAGGGTGCCCGTCCAGAAGGTGCAAGTGTGCAACTCATGCATCTTTGACATTAAATAATTATGTAAGGCACTGTCCTACCTTAATGATGGTTGTATATGTTGCAAGTAGTTACATATGCATTAAAATTTTTAAAAATCAGCATTTGGTCCTGAAAATCAGTATTTCTGTCATAAGCAATCAGTATTTTTGTACTTGGAGGTTGGCAGCTATGACTAGGATGTGTATTGCCATTATATATATATATATATATATACAGTATGTACTAGGCTGTTTATTGCCACTTTAGTTGTGATGTGTATCTTGATGTATCATCCAATGTGATACATGTGATGATACATACCCATTGTTTTGCTGTTTAAAAATTACATGCCGTTAAGATCAGTTTTATTGAGAAACTAAAATAGTTGCTGTTCTTTGTCATATGAATATTATTTGATGGCTTTTGAGTAGGAGTAACTGTCATATGATATTATTTGATGGCCTATGAATAGGAGTACTGTCATATGAATATTATTTGACGGCCTATGAACAAGTACTGTCATATGAATATCATTGATGGCCTATAAATAGTAGTGACTGTCATATGAATATTATTTGATGGCCTATGAGTAGAAGTGACCGTCTTATGAATATTATAAGTAGGAGTGACTGTCATTTGAATATTATTTGATGACCTGTAAATAGTAGTGACTATCATATGAATATTATTTGTTGACCTATGAATAGGAGTGACTGTGTTATGAATATTATTTGATGGCCTATGAGTAGGAATGACCATCATATGAATATTATTTGATGGCCTATGAATAGGTGTACTGTCATATGAATATTATTTGATGGCCTATGAGTAGGAGTGACTGTCATTTGAATATTATTTGATGGTCTGTGAGTAGGAGTGACTGTCATATGAATATTATTTGATGGTCTATGAGTAGGAGTGACTGTCATATGAATATTATTTGATGGCCTATGAGTAGGAGTGACTGTCAAGAATATTATTTGATGGTCTGTGAGTAGGAGTGAATGTCATATGAATATTATAAATAGGAGTGACTGTCATTTGAATATTATTTGATGGCCTATGAGTTGGAGGGACTGTCATATGAATATTATTTGATGGCCTATGAGTAGGAGTGACTGTCCTGTTCAGGACACCAAATTCTTGTCGGAAGTTTTGATGTATATGGTACCGTTCTTCAAAAACTATGCTTTTATTAATGAACATAACTTCTTTTATTTTATCATAATGTGTTTTTTTAATTTGAAAAGAAAATATTTTAATATCTGATATAGATATGCACAGTATTACCAACATACCAGTTTACTGCTGTATTTTTTCCACTGGTTTATACCACGGTACTTTTTCACTGTAACAGTACTTCGATAGTCTCAGTTAGTAAGAAATGTACAGAAATTCCCAAATATTGTTAAAAATTTAATATGATTAAAAGCATGATTTCATTTTCCATGACGAAATAATTCCAGAAGTTAACATTTTTACTAAAAATGTCAAAATTAATTTTGAATATTATAAATATAATTATATGTATAAACCTTTAATCACATGTCCTACATGTGTCATTTATGCCAACATGGCAGCCAAATGGGATGTTGTCAGTGATATTCAGGCCAAACCCAACATTTGGAAAAAATTAGGATAAAATTAAAGAAAAAAAAAGTCTTTTTCTGTTATTTACTAGTTTATGCTAATGTGTTAAGTACATGGTTTCTTTTTTAGGACCAAAAATCATCCTAAGATTTTCAGTTGTTTCTTGTTTGAATTTTATGTATCTGTTTAGTCCGCTAAATATTTTCTTGTTTATTGAGTCATTGTGTTTTATGTTCACTGTCCCTCTCTGATAAATATCTTGTCTGGGTGCTGGCATCCCAGTCAAAGTTTCCCTGACTATTAGTACCAATAGTGTTGCTAGTAAATTGTAGGCTTCAGTGTCAGCAATTCCTATTTTTTCAGTATTTCCCATTTTTATAAATAAATTTTCTGTCAGCATAATGTCTTTTACAGGGTTTTAGCTATATTATAAAGCTTAATCATCCCATGTTCACTGCAGTTTTTAATGACAGCTTGTACAGTAATTACCATACACATAACAAAGTCATCTACTATAAGGTGTATATCATTTAATTTTGGGAGTGGTGGCTGTGATTTTCATCTTAGCCCAGATATTCTATTTTCTTGTATTTCAAGATAATTATTTTTTTTTTCCCTGTAATATAATGTATATAATATGGTGTTATTTTGCTATAATCAGAGCTAGATATTTTTCCAGCTATTTGAGAACAGGAAACTTAAAGCATAAATCCCAAACAAAAGAAAATTAAACTGTTGGTCTCTAATATAATTGTAGCATTGTGAGGAATGTATCACAATATGTTCAGAAATACTGCAGTACAAAACTTGCTTTGGTACCAAATTCTGATCTGATATATATTGATGTATCACAAGATCCCCAGTATCTGTTTGTATATGTAGTTTTTATGTAGGTAGGTAGTATCATAGATAGGTTATGTATGTAGTCATCCTTTCATTTGCCAGGACTAAAAGTTGCTGTCCAACCAGTAATTACAATTTATATGGAAAGCATTCATGAAAATGTTATTTCTTGTTCACAGGTACATTCTGTATCCATTAGATCTGTACAATGACTCTGGGCATTATGCCTTGACCAAGTTCCGACAACAGTTCCTATATGATGAAGTGGAAGCAGAGGTATGATTTCATTGTACTCAGTTAAAAATATATTATCTAATTTTGACGTTATTGGGTATCTTATTATCAGTTGTTCAGTCTTGCCATTAAACTTGTTCTACGTTGTTTGTATCATGTGTTTTCAAAACTTTTTAATGAGTACAGTGGTCCCTAAGTATAAAGCACCTCAATATAACACAGTCCTTGATACAACATGGGTATAGCCATGGATATCACCGTAAAGTACATCCAAATAACACAGAGTCCCAGATATATACTTGGGGATAGTCATTGATCTCACTATATAGCACATCTGTTTAACATAATGCCTGGTATAACATGACATAGTCATAGATCTCAATATGAAAAATCTCAGTATAACACATTCCCTAATACTGATATGGTCATGGATCTCACACTAAGGCATCACTATAAAATAAACAACAGTCCCTGATATTACACAGGTATAGTCATGGATCACACAGTAAAGCATACTGGTATAACAGTCTCTGATATAAAACAGGTTTTGTCATGGATCTCACTAAAGAGTACCTAATTATGACATGTTCTCTGATATAACACAGGTAGGGTCATTGATCTCACTATAAAGTGTTACATGTCTAGGCTCATACAAAAGTAACAAGAAAAGAGTGAAGACAACAAGCTTTGTAAAATTTAATAAAATAATTTATTTCCCTAGAAAAACAAAGTAAAATTGAAAAAAAGGACTTACGGTTTACGAATCAAATTCAAAATTAATCCAAGAATTAAAAAATATAAGTCCTATCAATAAAAAGTTCTAAGTGAATCACGGTTCGAATTCCAATGAAATTCAAGATGGAAGGTGATGATGTCTTCGATGGTCTGCTTTGTCCTAATGTGTCAACAGTTCTTTGTTGAATCACAAAGAATAATATTCCAGTTTGGAATTCCGAATAATTTTCAATAAATGTCTTTGTCCACGAATTCTGTAAGGAACACTTATATGTATGTTTTCCAGAGAAATGAGTTACTAATTCCCAAAAAAAAAAAAAATTCAACTCAAACTGGTCACAACAAAACTCCTTTGAGCTTCAAAGGTTTAAAGCACAACTGAACCGATTCTTATGATAGCATGAGTTATAAGCCCAACTAAAACGCAAAACAGATTCCCGGATGGGAGTCAAAATTTCATCCCACTGGGAAAACCAAAAGTTTGTAACAATAAACAAATGTTATTTGTCACGTACTCTAGGTATGGCCTTGATTTCACTAAATGAATCTTACGCTTAGAATGAATAAAAAAAAGTTGTTTCCTCCAAACTCTATCTGATTTCCGAATCAAGGTCAGCAATTAGATACAGTGTTTCAACTACTGGCTGTTTACCAGGTCAAACAAAACTGATTTGAATTTCTAAAAAAGATCAAATCCAGTAGACAAAATTATCATTACAATAGCATGTAATGGAATAAAATAAAAATAAAAATTTTTTGATACTAACAAACAAATAATTTAATTAGATATATATAACACTCCCCCCCATAAAAGAAAAAGAAAGATTTATCTAATAAAGCTTTCTTTTTGCCATAGATTAATTATATATGAAGTTTAAAAAAACAAAAAAACAAAACATAAGAAGAACTCTTACGAATTATACAAAGTGTACATGAAATAATATTTCTATACACAGGAAAGTGCATCTACTATTAAATTGTCTTTTCCCTTGATGTGCCTGATGTAAATATTATATTCCTGTAACAACAAACTCCACCTTAATAATCACTGATTTTTGTTTTTCATCCTGTCAATGAAAGTAAAGAGGTTGTGATCACTGAACACAATAATCTGAGAAGGAGCTGAACTAATGTAAACTTCAAAATGTTTTAATGCCAGTATCAAAGCCAAACATTCCTTCTCGATTGTTGAATAATCTCTTTGGTGCTTATTTAATTTCTTAGATAAATAGCACACTGGATGATCAACACCATTTCTATCTTCTTGAATCAACACTTCTCCAGCCCCAACATCATTCGCATCAACAGAAAGTTTAAATGATTGATTGAAATTTGGAGTTGTAAGAACTAGTGCACTTTTAAGTATGGCCTTTAACTTATCAAAAGCCTCCTGACATTTTTCAGTCCAAAGAAACTTGTTTTTCTTGCTCAATAAATTTGTCAGGGGTTCAGCAATATTAGAAAAATTGGAACAGAATTTCCGATAGTATCCAGCCATACCTAAAAATTGCATCAGTTGCTTTTTACTGACAGGCACATGGAATTCAGAGATAGCCTTGACCTTAACATCTACAGGTTTAACTTGTCCATGTCCCACTATATGTCCTAGAAAAGTTACACAAGCACAGCAGAACTCACTTTTGGATAAATTAATTGTCAAACTTGCATCAGTGAGTTTGTCAAAGAATTTCCGAATTGTTGCTAAATGTTCTTTCCAGATGTTGTTGTAGATGATGACATCATTGATGGAAGCATCACAATTATCTAGACCAGAGGTAATCATATTCATTAAATGTTGAAAGGTACTTGGCAAACCCTTCATCCCAAATGGCATCACTTTATATTGATAAAGTCCATCTGGAGTCACAAATGCTGAAATTTTCTTTGCCCTTTCTGCTAGTGGAATTTGCCAAAATCCTTTCAGAAGGTCAAATTTGGCGACGTACTTTGCATTTCCAATTTTATCAATGCAGTCATGAATTCTTGGTAATGGAAATGAATGTTTTTGGAACAAGTATACATGGTGAACTCCAGTCACTTTTACTGGGCTCTATGAAATCATTCTCCAGCAAATACTGAATTTCCTTTTTCAAGTATTCCTGTTTGAGAGGGTTCATCCTGTATGGGTGTTGTTTCACAGGTTTGGAATTTACAATTTTAACATCATGGAGAATTTTGTTTGTTCTCAAAGGAACATCTGAAAATAAGTGCTCATATTCAAATAATAACTGTTTAAGTTCATTCCTTTCTTGTTGTTGCAAATCTGTAAGTTTCAGGTCCAGATTATTCATAATTTCTGAATTCTGAAGATTTGTCACTTCAAAATCAATAGAGTCCAATTGAATTCCTACTCTTAAATCCTCACTGAGTAGGAGAGGTACAACTAAATTAATTGCGTGATTTACCGGGCTATCGCTCTCAATATACTCCTTTAACATGTTAATGTGGCGAAGTTATTTTTGTTTTCACCTCCCAGGAGTATTTATGATGTAATTTAAATCGTTTACTTTCTTTTCAACCATGTACAGACCATAATACTTGGCTTGAAGAGGATTTTGTGGAATGGGCAAGAGAGCCAGAACTCTATCACCAGGCTGAAAACTCCTTTCCTTTGAGTTTTTATCACATCTTTCATTTTTGACTGAGCAGAGTGCAGATTTGCTCTTGCAACCTCACAAGCCTTTGACAACTTATACTTAAAATTGGAAACATAATCAAGAAGATTGAGTTCAGTATCTTCATTAGAAAGAAGTTTCTCTTTCAACAGCTTCAATGGTCCACACACAGTGTGTCCAAAAACCAGTTCAAAGGGACTGAATCCTAAAGATTCTTGAACTGATTCCCTAACAGCAAGCAAAAGTAAATGAATGCCTTCATCCCAATCTTTACCCGTATCAAAGCAATATGATCGAATCATATTTTTCAAAGTCTGATGAAATTTTTCTAAAGCACCTTGGCTGTCAGGGTGATAGGCTGAAGATTTGAATTGTTGGATGCCTAATTCATGCATAACTTTCTGGAAAATTCCAGACATAAAATTTGACCCTTGGTCAGATTGAACAGATTTGGGAAGGCCAAATTGGGTAAAAAAAACTTTATCAAAGCTTTTACTATTGTTTTAGTTTTAATATTCCTCAAAGGAATTGCCTCTGGGAATGTTGTTGACACACACATAATGATCAATAAGTATTGGTTGCCTGACTTGGTCTTAGGTAAGGGACCAACACAATCTACCATTATTCTGCTAAACGGTTCGTCAAATGCAGGAATAGATTGCAGATGAATCTTAGGTATCTTCTGATTGGGTTTTCTTACCATTTGACAAGTGTAACAAGATCTGCAGTATTTACAAACATCACTTTTGATTTTTGGCCAATAAAAGTGATTCAAGATCTTGTGATAAGTCTTATTAATCCCTAAATGACCAGCCAGAGGAGTTTCATGGGCCAGACTGAATATTTCCTGTCTGTAAGATTTTGGAACTACAATTTGATAGTTCACTAGCCACTCGTCACTAGCAGGTACCTCGGGAGGTCTCCATTTTCTCATAAGAATTTCATTTTTAATGAAATAACAGAAAGGTACTTCAGTGGCTTCAGTTTCACTAATGGTCCTTTGAAACAAACAGGAGATCTCTGGATTTTTTCCTGTTTGACGACAAGTAATTGTTGTTTGTCACCCTGATTAGAAAAAAGAGAATGAGTAGTTAATAGAGGATCACTGTGATCAATACCTTTTGATTGATCCAAACAAGGAGTGAAAGTGACCTCATCAAAAGCCTGACCAATACATGTGTCAGCTAAAGGAATACTTTCCTTATCAATATCATTCTCAAGAGCTTTCTTTGCCATAGCTCTAGTAACTGCACAAGCTGGGTATAAATCAGGGAATTCTTATTCAATTGGATTGACTTTCTGATCCAAACAAAACATTTGTTCTTTCTGTTACTGCATTTGTTTTTTCTGTAACTGCATTTGTCTATCTTTCTCTCTTTCTTCCTTATCTAATTGCATTTGTTTCTCTCTCTCCTGTCTCTCTCTCTCTCTCCTCTTTCTCAAATTTTAACTGCGTTTGTTTTTCTTCTTTCTGTAACTGCATTTGTTCTTTCTCTTTCTCCAGTTGCAACTGCATTTGTTTTTCTTCTTTATCTTTCTGATGTTCCAGCTTCCTTAACTCTAATTCCATCTTGTATTTTAATTTTAATTCCTTTACTTTTATGTCAGAGTCTGATACACACTTACTGATTGAAACCAAAACACTTTTATCCAAAACACTCTTTTCTACCAAATACTGGACCAAAATGGTTTTTTTTTCTTGCTTCATTAAAGAAGCCTTTGCATCAGAAAGATCATATTTTCTGGCAAGTTCAAGCAATTCATCTTTTTTTAAACAATCCAACTGCTCCTGGGTGGGATTTGAAAGAAAAATTTCCACTTTTGATGACATTGTAAAAATCCTGTTGATTTCACTGAAGATTTCAAACAAAATGTGAAATAATACTTGGGACTTAAAAAATTCTGAAAACTAGGAGAATTTAAATTTCAAAAAACAATTTTCTGAAATATTTTAGCCAAAATTCATATATCCCAAGGACGAGCAACCAAATTTCTTGTTACATGTCTAGGCTCATACAAAAGTAACAAGAAAAGAGTGAAGACAACGAGCTTTATAAAATTTAACAAAATAATTTATTTCCCTAGAAAAAGTAATATTGAGAAAAAGGACTTATGGTTTATGAATCAAATCCAAAATTAATCCAAGAATTAAAAAATATAAGTCCTATCCAAAAAAAGTTCTGAGTGAATCATGGTTCAAATCCCGATTAAATTCAAGATGGAAGACAATGACGTCTTCGATGGTCTGCTTTGTCCTGGTGTGTCAACAGTTCTTTATTGAATCACAAAGAATAATATTCCAGTTTGGAATTCCGAATAATTTTCAATAAATGTCTTTGTCCACGAATTCTGTAAGGAGCACTTATATGTATGTTTTCCAGAAAAATGAATTACTAATTCCAAAAAATAAAAAAAATTCAACTCAAACTGGTCACAACAAAACTCCTTTGAGCTTCAAAGGTTTAAAGCACAATTGAACTGATTCTTATGATAGCATGAGTTATAAGCCCAACTAAAACGCAAAACAGATTCCCGGATGGGAGTCAAAATTTCATCCCACTGGGAAAACCAAAAGTTTGTAACAATAAACAAATGTTATTTGTCATGTACTCTAGGTATGGCCATGATTTCACTAAATGAGTCTTACTCTTAGAATGAATAAAAAAAAAAAAAGTTGTTTCCTCCAAACTCTATCTGATTTCCGAATCAAGGTCAGCAATTAGATACAGTGTTTCAACTACTGGCTGTTTACCAGGTCAAACAAAACTGAATTGAATTTCTATAAAAAAAAATCAAATCCAGTAGACAAAATTATCATTACAATAACATGTAATGGAATAAAAAAAAAAAAAAAAAATTTGTAAAACTAACAAACAAACAATTTAATTACATATACATAACAGAAGCACCTCATTAGGACACAGTCCCAGATACTACACACATATAGTCTTGGATCACACAATAAGGCATTTCCATATAACACAGTACCTGACATAACAGATATTGTCATGCATCTTATTTCAAGGCATCTCATCATAACACAGTCCTTGATATAACACTACCCTCATGCAAGTTTCTTGGTCCACCATTAGCTGCACACTAATGTCATGCAAGCCTTTTACTCTGCCATTTGGATACACACTAATGTCGTGCAAGCCTTATACTCTACCATTTTAGATGCACATTAATGTCATGCAAGCATTATACTCTACCATTTGGATACACATTAATGTCATGCAAGCCTTTTACTCTACCATTTGGATACACACTAATGTCATGCAAGCCTTTTACTCTACCATTTGGATACACATTAATGTCATGCAAGCATTATACTCTACCATTTGGATACACATTAATGTCATGCAAGCATTATACTCTACCATTTGGATACACACTAATGTCATGCAAGCCTTTTACTCTACCATTTGGATACACATTAATGTCATGCAAGCCTTTTACTGTACCATTAGGATACACATTAATGTCATGCAAGCCTTTTACTGTACCATTTGGATACACACTAATGTCATGCAAGCATTATACTCTACCATTTGGATACACATTAATGTCATGCAAGCCTTTTACTCTACCATTTGGATACACACTAATGTCATGCAAGCATTATACTGTACCATTAGGATACACATTAATGTCATGCAAGCCTTTTACTGTACCATTTGGCTACACACTAATGTCATGCAAGCATTATACTCTACCATTTGGATACACACTAATGTCATGCAAGCATTATACTCAACCATTTGGATGCACATTAATGTCATGCAAGCCTTTTACTGTCCCATTTGGCTACACACTAATGTCATGCAAGCATTATACTCTACCATTTGGATACACATTAATGTCATGCAAGCCTTTTACTCTACCATTTGGATACACACTAATGTCATGCAAGCCTTTTACTACCATTTAGCTACACACTAGTGTCATGCAAGCCTTTTACTGTACCATTTTGATACACACTAATGTCATGCAAGCCTTTTACTCTACCATTTGGATACACACTAATGTCATGCAAGCATTATACTCTACCATTTGGATACACATTAATGTTATGCAAGCCTTTTACTACCATTTGGATACACGTTAATGTCATGCAAGCCTTTTACTGTACCATTTGGATACACACTAATGTCATGCAAGCATTATACTCTACCATTTGGATACACACTAATGTCATGCAAGCCTTTTACTCTACCATTTGGATACACATTAATGTCATGCAAGCCTTTTACTACCATTTGGATACACATTAATGTCATGCAAGCCTTTTACTACCATTTAGCTACACACTAGTGTCATGCAAGCCTTTTACTCGACCATTTGGATACACATTAATGTCATGCAAGCCTTTTACTACCATTTGGATACACATTAATGTCATGCAAGCCTTTTACTACCATTTGGATACACATTAATGTCATGCAAGCCTTTTACTCTACCATTTGGATACACATTAATGTCATGCAAGCCTTTTACTACCATTTAGCTACACACTAGTGTCATGCAAGCCTTTTACTCGACCATTTGGATACACACTGTCATGCAAACCTTTTACGCTACCATTTGGCTACACGCTAGTGTCATACAAGCCATTTGATCTACCATTGACTGCACATTAATGTCACACAAGGCTTTTACTCTGCCATTGACTGCACACTAGTGTCATGCAAAACCTTTTCTTCTGCCATTGACTGCACACTAGTGTCATGCAGGCCTTTTCTTCCACCACTGACAACACACTAGTGTCATGCAAGCCTTTTACTCTGCCATTGAAGTGTCATGCAAGCCATTTGTTCTGCCACTGACTGTATAAAACTGTCATGCTCTGTCATTGGCTGCACATCACTGTCATACACGCCTGTTAATCGACCATTGATTGGGTGCACACTACTGTGTTGAAGTCCAAATGAGAGTATCAGTTGTACAAGATAAATACTTTTTTGTCTCTATGCGATTTAAAGGAGGGCAAAAGTGGTACAAAATAACCATTGTTTTTGTCTCCATGCATTTTAAATGACAACAAAGTGGTACAAGATATATATTTCTTTGTTTCCATGCATTTTAAAGGAGGACAAAGAGGTTTTGTGTTAGAAACATACACTGTTACTGTTTGTAACCATTCATAGGTATAGAATGCATTTTGGAGTCTAATCACATATTCTTTTGTCAGCATTTTCAAATTTTGATTCACACTTCATCATAGGACAGTGTATTGATATCATATTTTCCTTACACAGTTATAAAAATTATTGTCATTATATTTATTTTCATAAGTTTTGCAAGAATGTTCTTTTTTTAAGAGCAACTATATATTTGATATGAAATAGAGCACCTTTGGTATTTGTTCGTATCGATATGAAATGAGAGCACATTTGGTAGTTGTTTGCATTGATACGAAATGAGATCACCTTTGGTAGTCATTTGCATTGACATGAAATGAGAGCACCTTGGTAGTCGTTTGCATTGATATAAACTAAGAGTACATTTGGTAGTCATTTGCATTGATATGAAATGAGAGCACATTTGGTAGTTGTTTGCATTGATATGAATTGAGAACACCTTTGGTAGTTGTTTGCATTGATGTGAAATGAGAGCACCTTGGTAGTCGTTTGCATTGATACGAAATGAGAGCACTTTTGGTAGTTGTTTGGATTGATATGAAACACCTTTGGTAGTTGTTTACATTGATATGAAATGAGAGCACCTTTGGTAGTCATTTGCATTGATATGAAATGAGAGCACCTTTGGTAGTCGTTTGCATTGACATGAAATGAGAGCACCTTTGGTAGCCATTTGCATTGATATGAAACACCTTTGGTAGTTGTTTGATTTCACGTAAATGATCTGCTGCTGAAGAATTATAAATATTTCTGTTGTCTTTCTATGCACATACACTTGCTTATATCAAAAGTAAAATTCAGATTTATCTTATTTGCACATTATCAAAGAAGTTTTCTTGCATTTTAAAAGTTTTAATAAAATTGCTTTTCATTTTAACATTTATTTTTAGGTTAACCTCTGCTTTGATCAGTTTGTATACAAGCTGAGTGACCAAGTATTTGCCTACTACAAGCATTTAACAGCAAGGTAATTTGAAATATCAGTGTAAACACACATTACTGCTAATTATTACTCAATTATTTGTCAAGTTATTTAAATGAATACACACCAACACCAAAAACTTCTCAGTGAGGAGGTATTGGGTTTTTCATATGGCATTGTAGAAGTTAATAGTGAAAGGCATTAAGTTCTTGTTGGATGTGTGAAGCATATGTCAGGCATATGGGTTACTTTTTCAGTACTGTTGTCAGAATCATTGTTGTCATTGACTTTGGTGTCAGTGTTGATTTGCATTTTAATGGGAACTCAGTTTTTCTGACACTGTTTTACATAGCTGTCAGGAAACAAGATTTATTTTGGAAGGTGCTACACTGGGGGCAAAAAGTAGGAAGTAAATTATGTTATGATATGTCATGATTTTATGAATAAAGATTTATTAAATGCCCATGAATGAGTATTTTATTGCTGTAATGTTTTTTCACCAGTCAAATACATAATGTGTATTTGAGGCATACATTTTTACAAGCAATTAATGCATGCAGCTGTCATTAGGAATCTAATGTGAAACAGTTATGTTTGTATATGATTCAATTGTCAGGACGGAACAACATATCTGCCTACACAACTTGTGGGGAAAATTGGTTGGAGACTGGAGATACATTGGTGTCACGTTTCTTTCAGTTTTACCATTACAATTCTGTGCTTATGTCTTGAATTAGTTTCTGCCAGTTATGGCAGTGTTAGTTTTTGCATTAAGATTCCGTGTTAAGGTCTTGTATTAAACGTTCAGGCTGTCAAGGAATTGTCACTTTTAACATTAAGATTCTGCATTAAATTTTTATATTATTGTTTCTGTTAGTTAATGCAGGGTCAGTTTCAGTGTTAAGATTCTGTGTTTCGGTCTTGTTTCTGAAGTTTTTGCCAGTCATATGTACAAGGTCAGGCTGGACTATAGCATTGTTCACACAATAGACATGAATTCAGCAGAACCATTGTCTTTACATTAAGGAGCATTCCGACACCAATAATTGATGCATGCTTGATATTTACCGGTCTTCAGATTTCCTGATCTTTCAGTGATGTAGTAATTTTTTAATTGCAGTAGAGCTAGAATTGTCCTGACTTTTTAGGATATATGAGAATGGTTGCAATAATCACAGGTTTAAATACAGTCTAATCTAGTTAATCTGGCACAAATTATTGTCAGTAACAACATCTGATAAAGGAGTTTGTTGAATAAGTGGATACAATTAATGAATGACTTGTAAGAAAATGGTTACATTGTATTGCATCATTTAGATGCAATTTTGGGTAAAAGATGCTAGACAAATGAGAAAAACTCTTAACTGGGTTTCTTTCTATGCATTAAAAATACTTTTTGTTAATGGGGACTCAGCTGTGTAATAAGGTTAAATAGGTTAATCATTTTTATGTAAATTCTATATGTAATTAAACAGGGATACATATCAGTAGTTAACCAAAAATCTGTTATAATTTTGGCATACAAATTATTTTCAGGATATTGATCTGTCAAATTTTTTTCATCTGTTTTAGCATGTGTGAAGAAAGGAAAAATATGAGAGCATTCAAATTGAAATGAACCATATATGATTGCAGGAAGGTGGAATACAACTGCAAACTGCATAGACCAAGATGTACTGTCACATAATGCACCAGTAGATCTGGGTCTGTACTGTTTGAATTAATCAGTAGAACAAGCAGAATAGACCTTGATCTGCCAGTGCATTTTGCATCAGCAGATCTGGGTCTGTGTTGTTTGCAGTTTGACCAACTTATATATAATTGTGTATGGCAAATGTACAATTTCTTCTCAAATAAAGTATACAGAACTCCTTAAAGACCAAAACCTCAGTAAAAAATGTTCCCTATAAAACTGAAATAATGTTCTGGTCTCAAGGTTTCCCTTAATAAATTAACTTGGTAATAGAAAATCACACAGATCTAAAATTTGATTTGATCTAGAGAAATATTAGTCTTGAGAGATTTCACTGCATATTGCACAATTTTGACTGTGGATGTGTATTTCTTTTATAATGGAAACTATAAATTTGTTCTGCAGCATAATGCTAGACAAGCGGTTCAGAGCGGAGTGTGCCAATGCTGGGGTTAACATCAGCTATCCAGTAGCCAACCGTTATGAGACTCTGTTAAAACAAAGACATGTTAAGGTATCCCAGTGTTGTTTCACTTGCAGAGGCAAGAGAGACTACTCATATTGTTTTCAAATGCAAGGATATAGTTATATGAATTTGTAATACTTTTTTATGAGGATGCAGAGTGTACATGAAAGATTCAAGAAAATTGAATGATGCAAAAATATTATAATTCAGAGCATCTCTTTCTTTTGTCACATTTTTGAATGGTGAGTTATAGGCATTACGTTTCTGATGATAATGATAGTGAGATATAGGCATAACATTTCTGATGGTAATGATGGTGAGATATTGGCATTACATTTCTGATAGTAATGATGGTGAGATATGGGCATTATGTTTCTGATGGCAATGATGGTGAGATATAGCCATTAAGTTTCTGATAGTAACGATGGTGAGATGTAGGCATTATGTTTATGATGGTAATGATGAGATATAGGCATTATGTTTATGATGGTAATGATGGTGAGATATAAGCATTATGTTTCTTGTGGTAACAGTGGTGAGGTAAAGGGGTTACATTTCTGATGGTAACATTGGTGAGATATAGACATTTTGTTTAGGATGGTAATGATGATGCCATCATCAACATTTAAAGTCAGTGTGGAAGTTTTGAAAGTCATGTATGTTTTACATTGTTGCTGTATACAAATTGAACTTAAGCATATTATTACTATGTACCTGAAGGATATATCTTTGTAAGCTAGTAATTCCTGTCTCACCTGATTGCAAGAGCAGCATTGAGTAGTGCTTCCTGTCTCACCTGATGTCAAGAGCAGCATTAAGTAGTGCTTACCATCTCACCTGATTGCAAGAGCTGCATTAAGTAGTGCTTACCATCTCACCTCATTGCAAGAGCTGCATGAAGTAGTGCTTACCATCTCACCTGATTGCAAGAGCAGCATTGAGTAGTGCTTCCTGTTTGAACTGATAACAGCAGCAGCATTAAGATTCCAGATTGAAGTTTTTGAAGATCAGGTATCTTTTACATCAGATGCTACATATAACTGAAATGGATTGTTTGTAAAAGCCTAGAGTTTATACTTAGGTATGTTTCAGTTTTCTGTCATGCCTGCTTAAGCAGAAAACTGCATCCACATCAGCATAATGTTTTTTACAGGCTGGACTATGCAATCTTCATTACTTTGTGTAGTAATCTTGTTTATGTTTCACATTAACTACATCAATATTCTTGGACCTTTGTATTTTATATTTCACATTAATTACAGCAGTATTCTTTCACTATTGTAGCTTATGTTTCAAATAAACTGCTGCAGTATTCTTGGACCATTGTATTGTATTGTATATTTCACATAAAGGGCAGCAGTATTGGATCATTGTAGTTTCTGTTTCACATCAACTACAGCAGTATTCTTTCACCATTATAGTTTATATTTCACATTAATTACAGCAGTATTTGATAATTGTAGCTTCTATTTCACAATAACTATAGCAGTATTCTTGGACCATTTTAGTTTATGTTTCACATCAACTACAGCAGTATTCTTGGAAAATTATAGTTATATATCTTATTAACTACCCCTGTATTCTTGGACCATTATAGTTCATATTTCACATTAAATACAGCAGTTTTCTCGGGCCGTTTTTGATTCCATATATGTAGATATGAGTCAGTAGAACTACCTGTACTTGATGTAGATGCGAGTCAAATAGAACTACATTTTCTTGTTGATGTAGATGTGAGTAAATAGAACTATATATACTTGTTGATGTAGATGTGAGTCAGTAGAACCACATGTACTTGTTGATGTAGATGCGTGTCAATAGAACCACATGTACTTGTTGATGTAGATGCATGTCAGTAGAACCACATGTACTTGTTGATGTAGATGCGTGTCAATAGAACCGCATGTACTTGTTGATGTAGATGCGTGTCAATAGAACAACATGTACTTGTTGATGTAGATGCGTGTCGATAGAACCACATGTACTTGTTGATGTAGATTTGTGTCAATAGAACTACATGTACTTGTTAAGGTAGATGTGTGTCATTAGAACTATATGTACTTGTTGAGGCAGATGTGAGTCAGTAGAACTACCTGTACTTGATGTAGATGCGAGTTAAATAGAACTACATTTTCTTGTTGATGTAGATGTGAGTAAATAGAACTATATATACTTGTTGATGTAGATGCTATCAGTAGAACTATATGTACTTGTTGATGTAGATGTGTGTCAGTAGAACCACATGCACTTGCTGAGGTAGATGTGAGTCAATAGAACTATGTGTGCTTATTGATGTAGATGTGAGTCAGTAGAACAACATGTACTTGTTCTTTTTGGTTAGAATTATTATCCCTATATTGATATCTTTCAAACTCGCCATTCAGATACAATCATGGCAAATGGAAAAAAAGCGTTATCTTCCTTTTTCAGATTCTTGGACGTTCAATAGATTTGAATCGACTGATTGGTCAGAGAGTTAATGCAGCTCTTCAGAAGTCTCTTGATGTAGCTATCGCAAGATTTGAAGCAGAAGAACTCACTGGGGTTGTGGTAAGTGTTGAACATTCAGATTGCTAAATGTTGGGCAAATTAATAGGGCAAGCTACTTCCTCCCCACCGACCTCACCCCCCAAACTTTTCATCAGGTGAAAGTCATTTCTCACCTTTTGATTGGTTGGTTTGGACTACGTATTTAGTCATTTTATTGCAACAGGTGGTAAAATTTTATACATGGTAAAAGGATCTGAAAAAAGTTCGCCAACTTTTTCCATTATACAAATGTGAAAATGCAGTTAAGAAGCTTATATATACATTGTTATAAACTAATCTACATATAAATTGTTATAATCTACAAATACAATGTTATAATATACATATAAATGTGATAATCTACATATACAATGTTATAATCAACATATACAGTGTTTTAATCTGCATTTGAACATTAAATTATAGTGAGTGAGAAGGCTACTTATTTGTATTCCTTTGTTAATTGTGTGATATCAGGGAGTCAGATACTGTGGCATTGTTTCTTTCGGGTACACATTTGTTTAGATAAAAACAAATTTTATACTCAGTAATGGTTTATTGCTGTTGATGAATTATTCTTTTAAGAAATTGTGATAAAAAGAGATGATTTACATTTTTCACATTGATATTTTACAGAGTAAGGGACCTAGTAAAACTATAATAATGCATTCAGATATTTTACATGTTAGTCATTGGATAAGGGACCAGATGTTCAAAAATGTGTAAAAGATTTGTAACTTTTTTTTAGGAGCTGGAAGCATTGATAGAATGTAACAGACTGACTCACAAAATGCTGTTGAAATTCCTGACATTGAATGACTTTGATGCAATGCTGAAAGAGGCAAATCATAATGTGTCTGCTCCATATGGACGAATAACATTGCATGTATTCTGGGAGCTAAACTATGACTTCCTTCCAAACTATTGTTACAATGCTGCCACCAACAGGTTAGTATGCATTTCTGTCTGTTGTATTGACTGCACTGCAAGAGTGAAACATTGGTTTCATGTATCAAAAAGTTCAGCATGGATGAAACATAGGTTTCATGTCTCATAGTAAAACTCTGGATTCTGTTTTCTGGAACATTCAGTACAGTTAATGTATTAAGTTCTTAGTAGAGATATAACAAACAATTTCTCTTGCTGTCTGTAATCATACTATTTTTAGCTCTACTGATTATTTACAATAAGAGCTTATTGGATGGTCTTTCATCTATCATGTGTCTGCCTGTTAGCAAAAGTTTGTATCACTACTTAGCCTAAACTACTTGGAGGATTGCCATGAAATTTTACACACATTCATCCCATGACCTGTTTGGTCCTAAATGAAAATTGTGCTGCTTGGATGTCCAATATGGCCACTATTACAGCCATCTTGAAAATCATCTTGTCACAACTCCCTACTGCTCCGGTTGCCTAAGTGGTTATAGCATTCACCTTGGATACAGGAAGTCATGGGTTCAAACCCTGGCCCAGTCATACCAAAGACTTATAAAAAAAATGGTACTAACATCTGCCTCGCTTGGCACTCAGCATTAAGAGTTTAGTGTTAGGACTGATCGGCCTGGTGTCAAGATAATGTCACTGGGTGGGACATTATGCTATATGTCTGTGGCTAGCCTGCCCAAATGGAAAGTCATATTGACATGGCATTTTCTCTAGAAGACTTCTTATAATGTCAAGTTAATCATCAGTGATCTGGTGTCTAACATGGTTGCTGCATTGGAAAGCTTGAAAATGTGTTATCACTACTTCTTCTGAATGGATGGTCATGTCAACATAGGATTTTCACTCCAAATCTTGTTACAATGTTTATGTTGATCATAAATTAAAATGGTGCTGATCTGATGCTCAATATGTGGCCATCTTGAAAATCTTGTTTTCACTACTCCAGTTAAATGGAAAATAGTTTTTTTTATGGGGTTTTCATCAGAAGAATGCTTATTGTGTATTGTTGGTCCTAAAGGAAAATTATTAACCCTCTAGTGGCAGACTTGAAAATATTGTTGTCTCTAATCCTCTCAAATGGATGGCAATATCAACATAGAAGTTCTACTGTATGATACCTAGTTGGTCCTAAATGAAAATGGGTTGTAAATGCAATATGGCTACCATGATAGCTGTCTTGAAAATCTTGTCACTTCCCCCCCCCCCCCACAATGGATGACATGGGATTTTCACCAAAGATTGCTAGTGATTTCTGCTTTGTCCTAAATGAAAATTGTGCCATGAAATTCAGTATATTAACCACAGCAGTGAATTTGAAAATCTTGTTATTGTTGCAGAATATAAGAGATATTTTCAACACCCAGCAGTTAAAAGTAAGAAATGGTCTTATCTTGAAATCCTGGAGATTCTTGTTGCCTAGTACAGCGTCAGTCCCTTCAAGGGACTCTTGTTTTTGATACAATTAGATCTTGTCCATTAAAGGTTGTCATGCTTACAGATTTTTCTTGCTTTTCATGCTACTGTAGGTTATGCTTAACTAATCTTGATGTAACCATTTTGGATTGCTATTTACTTTATGCAGATACAATTTTAGTAGTAGATGCCAAATGACTATTTTATCTAGTAGATGTATTTAATTATTAAACTTTTAGTGTTTTTTTAAATAGTCCTGTGTGGTACATATTGATTTGGAACTTCCTTTTCAGGTTTGTGAGAACCAAGCTTCCATTTGCTCCTGCAGGTTTCAGAGAAAAACAACCAAATCCTTCCCCTCAGTACATATGGGGAACTAAGGTTTGTCATTCTGCTGTAAACCTAGATAAAGCAAGATGTATTTGTCACTTTTTAAATGGAGTTGCCATTATTGGTTGTGTATGCATCAACACTAGGATTTTGGATTTAGCTCAGTTTCTCTGACTCTTTTGCATTTACAGTCATGGAACTTGAGTAGCTGAGTTGTCAAAGGCATTCACCTTTACAGGTCACCGTTATCTCACCTCTCTCTGCATGGGTTCGAGTCTTGTCATGGCCAACAGGGGTATGTGAGAAAGTTTGCCAGTAGCCTCTCATGGGTTTGTGGTTCTTCCTAGGGCTTTTCCATGTTCTTCTTCCACCAAATATATAGACCACCATATATTGTTGTGTTGAAAAATGGCATTAAACCTACAAAACCACAAACTGGTCATCATGGTAGGGACTGCTCATCACATTCAAAAGGAGGACACAGTGACCAATGTTCCAAAATTCAGTGACTTTACTGGATATCTGAAATGTGCCACAGCTGAACAGGCAACACTGAGCTGCAAAATTCTTGTTCTTGACATCAGTGAAGTCTTGTTCTTGACATCAGTGAAGTCTTGTTCTTGACATCATGAAGTCTTGTTCTTGACATCAGTGAAGTCTTGTTCTTGACATCAGTGAAGTCTTGTTCTTGATATCAGTGAAGTCTTGTTCTTGACATCAGTGAAGTCTTGTTCTTGACATCATGAAGTCTTGTTCTTGACATCAGTGAAGTCTTGTTCTTGACATCAGTGAAGTCTTGTTCTTGACATCATGAAGTCTTGTTCTTGACATCAGTGAAGTCTTGTTCTTGACATCAGTGAAGTCTTGTTCTTGACATCAGTGAAGTCTTGTTCTTGACATCAGTGAAGTCTTTTCTTGTTCTTGACATTAGTGAAATCTTTTCTTGTTCTTGACATCAGTGTCAGTTTATGGACTTATTTTAAGATGATACAACCATTAATAAAGTTTCCAAATATCTGCTTAAGAACTAGATTTTGTAACATGTCTAGAGGAAAAGATAGCAAGAATAAAAAGGCAGAATAAGAGCAGAGATGATAATATTGATAATTTGTACTTAAATTTAAGCTGAATAATCACCACAAGAAGATATTTTGCACTTTTAGCTCACCTACTTCCTCCATCATAAACTTTAGTCAATAATAGCAAGTAAACAACTGTTAGTCCAGACTTGGTCATGTTACTTGAAATTGACAAATACGGCATTTTGGTTGGTCAGAATAGTTTTTGTCAGATTTGGAGTTGAATTAAGTTTTATGACATAGGGGTTCAGCTTGAAGGCCCTGTGAGCTTATGATATGGCCTTTTGTCCTTCGTGCATCATCAGTGGTTCACCATCTCTGAACAGTTACTATTTTTAACCTCTTCTCAAAACCCACAACATCAACTTAAGCCAAACTTGGCAAAGAGCATTCAGGCACCGAGGGCTTTCAAATTTGCATAAGTGATGCCAATCTACCATTAGTTATGGCTTCACTACTAAAAATTGAAAAGCCATTAATTGACATCTCTTAAACCACTGAACTGAATCTGACCCAATTTGACAGAAAGAATCCTATCATAGAGGCCTTTCAGGTTCACACTCAAGCTGCTGATGTGCTGTCAAATATGGCAACAGTTACTAAAAGCAAATAAACCTTTAAATGACTTATCAAAAAGTGCTGAATAGAATTTGACAAAAAAATAAAACAGAAAGCATCCTGAATAAAAGCTTCCAAATATGAACATAAGATGCAGATCCAGCATCAGATTTGGCCACCTTTATTAAGTATTGCAAAACTTGTAAATGACTACTTGTCAAAAACCACTGAATTGAATTTGACCAAATTTAAAGGAAGGCAGACTTTCTTGAGACCTTTCAAACTTGTGCAGATGATGCCAATCCACTTTTAAATTTAACTGCTGTTACTATAAAGAAATTAAAATTCTTTCTCAAAATAAGCTGAACAGAATTAAATTAAATTTTACAGAAGGTATTCTGGCTTGAAGGCTGTTCAAATTTTATGAAAGACCACCATCAAAAATGACTGATATTACTAACACTTTAAAAATACTGAGCAGAATTAAACCAAGTCTGAGAGCATCCTGAAGGCTTTTCAGAATTATACAAATTTTACAGATCTGCCATCAAAATGACCACTGTTACTAACATAGATAAACTGCTGTGCATGGTTTGATGGAAAGCATTCGTGCATAGGGGCTTGTCAAGTTTGTAGTAATGATGCTGATCTGCCATCAAACATGGCTGTTGTTAGTAAGAAGCCTTTAAATGTCAGCAAGCATCATAATAATGGATTTCTTGACTGACTACCTTTAAATGTCAGAAAGCATCATAATAATGGATTTCTTGACAAGCATCATAATAATGGATTTCTTGACTGACTACCTTTAAATGTCAGCAAGCATCATAATAATGGATTTCTTGACTGACTACCTTTAAATGTCAGCAAGCATCATAATAATGGATTTCTTGACAAGCATCATAATAATGGATTTCTTGACTGACTACCTTTAAATGTCAGCAAGCATCATAATAATGGATTTCTTGACTGACTACCTTTAAATGTCAGCAAGCATCATAATAATGGATTTCTTGACTGACTACCTTTAAATGTCAGCAAGCATCATAATAATGGATTTCTTGACTGACTACCTTTAAATGTCAGCAAGCATCATAATAATGGATTTCTTGACAAGCATCATAATAATGGATTTCTTGACTGACTACCTTTAAGTGTCAGCAAGCATCATAATAATGGATTTCTTGACTGACTACCTTTAAATGTCAGCAAGCATCATAATAATGGATTTCTTGACTGACCACCTTTAAATGTCAGCAAGCATCATAATAATGGATTTCTTGACTGACTACTTTTAAATGTCAGCAAGCATCATAATAATGAATTTCTTGACTGACTACCTTTATATGTCAGCAAGCATCATAATAATAGATTTCTTGACTGACTACCTTTGCCATGGGCCATTACAAAATAGAATTATCTGTTTACATAATTGGCAGCATGTCAATCATCCATTACCGACAGGGCATTAAACATGGTTCATCCAATGAGAAGAGAGCATACAACTTAAGTTTAGTTACCAAAAAACATGCAAAGGCAATAAAAACTAAAATAAAGATCTTTATGTAATAATTGACTGTGTAATAAAAAGAGACAAGGAATAAAAATTTTGAATGTAGACAATTTTACCCTACTGCACTTTGAATCCATTCATCAGAGATTAGTCAATTTACAAATATAGATTCTTGCAATGTCAATATAAACACAAACAAATGATCACAGTAATTATTAATAATTTGAATATTATGCATTACTGTGGAGATTAAGTCATGTGCATGAGGCATCTGATTATCTGGGAAGTTCAATACTTGTAATTAAGAAGTAGGAGATGTATTTTATAACTAAGTAAAATGACAGTAATGTTGGCAACAAAATTTTTTTTTTTATATCCATGCCTTTTCAGCTAAATTTAATAGACAGTATGTAGGAGTTTTTAAATTTTATTTTTTCCCAAATATTTAGGCTGTAGTTTGCAGTTACTTTTTTGGTACAAAAAATATATCATAAAAATCTGTGCTAAGAATGCACTTGATGTGCAGTCCATCCTTTTTGGGGGATTCCAGTCCTTAAATATAGCCATCTTTGATACAGGTCTCTTACTTGACTTGTCAGGGATGTTTATGATGGTCTTTGTGGAAGTGATCACTTTCAGTACACTCAAGAAACCATGGCTGGAGATGAAAATCGAATAAGGCAGACTGATCAAAGTTTCAGTCCTTCTGTGAATCAAATTTGCAAACCAATTGTAATGATGTGGATCTCAGACACTTGTCAACGGATATACAATGATGTGGATCTGATACACTTTATCTATGGCTATACAGTGATGTGGATCTGATACACTTATCTAATGATACTATGTTGTAGGTCTGATACACTTATCTACTGATATACAATGATGTGGATCTGATACACTTATCTGCTGATATACAATGATGTGGATCTGATACACTTTATCTACTGATATACAGTGATGTGGATCTTACATGCTTTTCTAATGATATTATGTTGTATGTCTGATACACTTATCTACTGATATACAATGATGTGGATCTGATACACTTATCTAATGATATACAATATGGATCTGATACACTTGTCTGCTGATATATAATGAAGCAGATCTAATACAATTGTCTACTGATATACAATGATGTGGATTTGATACATTTATCTAATGATGTACAATGTTGTACACACACACACACACACACACACACACACACACACACACACACACACACACACACACACACACACACACACACACACACACACACGTCTACTGATATACAATGATGCAGATGTGATTCGCTTGTCTACTGATATACAATGATGTGGATTTAATACACTTATCTACTGATACACAATGATGTGGATCTGATACATTTATCTACTGATATACTCAAGAATGTTGTTGGGGATACAATATCACACACTTGTGCAATTCCTGATCACATTAAAAAACATGGTTTGTTGAAGATTGTAGAAGATACCATCAGAGGACAGGAAATGGCCCTTAGATATGTCAATGCTAATCCAACAGCTGACAGTCTGAATAAATACTGTATATACAGAGCTAAAGCTCATTGTACCATTAGAAGGAGGAAGAGAAAAACATGGAGATCCTTTGTCTTTAGGTTGAACTCTTGCTTCTCTATTAAATCATTGTGGAATATGATGCATAAAATCATCATAAAAAAATGCCAACCCAACTCTGTGAAACACTAATGGAAATCTAATGAATTAGTCACTTCACTACCAAATATTTCAACCTTTTGGACAAAAAAATTCTTCACCGGAGAACAGTAAACTTAAACCATGTCAGAAACCAGAGAATAAATGATCCCTTTAAATTTTAAATTTTCATGCACTGAAGATTGCAATAAACCTTTCACACTCAAAGAACTACAGTACTCTCTTGATGAAGCCTACGAGACATCAGCATGACTAGATAATGTTCACTATGAACTACTCACACATTTAAAGCTCCCAATACACAACTACTCACATTTCTATACACAATTACTTACACATAGTCTCTCAGTACACGATTACTGACAAATTTACAGCTCACAGTACATAACCCCTGACTGACACACTTACAGCTCTCAGTACATGACTACTCACATCTCTCAGCAACAACTAATCACACATAGCTCAGTGTATATCTGCTCACACACAACTCTCATTACACAACTACTAGCATGCTTAAGTGCTCATTACACATCTTCCCACACTTACAGCTCTCAGTACACAACTAACACAGCTCAGTACAGAACAACTGACACGATTACAGCTCTAGGTACACAACTGTTCTCACACTTAAGCTCTTATTACCCAACTTCTCATACAGCTGTCAGTGTTCAACTAGTGGCACACTTATAGCTCCTAGTACACAACTATTGACACTTACAGCTCTTTGTTCACAACTGCTGTCACACTTAACAGCTCATAGTACACAATTTCTCACACAGCTCACAGTACATAACTGCTCATACTAGTCAGACAACTCTCAGTACACAACTACACACATGCTTAAGCTCTCATTATGCAACTTTTCTCACAGTTCTCATGACACAACTTTAAGTGAAGACATGAAATTGGTACTGTTTTATAAGCATTCCTGCAGTGCAAAACAAAGGGCATAGTGACCAAGATGAGGCCTTTGTCTAATCAAATGGAGCAGCCTGAAATGGCCATAAAGGTTAAATTAAAATCACTGACAACTAACAGATGCTCTGTTTTGGAATTATATTTTTTTTATTCTGTCTTGGAGGAGGCTGGCATATGAATGGATGATGTCTGTCAGTAAATCTGCATACCAGAAATACAACCAATATGTCAACATATAATATGTTATCACTCTACCAGTGACAGACCTTCAACAGATGAAAAGACCATCCAGTTGATATCTGTATCAATAATGTATCATAAGTTGTGTGTCATGAATCATATTGATACACACCATAGATGTATCATTTGACCTCTGTTGTGCATCACGATAAAAGAAATAAGAAATAGAAAATGCCAAAAAAGTAGAATTCTGCTTCCTCCTGTCCTACAAGCAGAATTGTCAATAATCAAAGCAATTATAAAAAGTAAATGTTAAATGAGATAAAAGAGTGTGCAGTATGGCCTACTGCCCATTATCAGTGGTCAAAAAATATATTGCAGAAGAAGAAAGTTTTTTGAATATTTGTATATAAAAAAATGGTAATGTGAGACAAATAGAAATGTCTCTTTTATTTTAACAAGTTCATTTTCATCTCTGAAGTACCACCTTGAAGAATCAGATCAAAATGACATCTTTCTACATCTATTTATATGTAGATCTGTTGATGCTAAGGTTTTCTGTTTTGATATTTTTGCAGGCCTTGAACACTTCCTACAGTGCCATTTGTAGTCTGTATCAGGGTTTTGTGGGTACGCCACACTTCCGTGCAATCTGCCGCCTTATTGGATACCAGGGTATTGCTGTCATTATTGAAGAGTTACTCAAAGTTGTTAATTTACTGGTAAGTTTCAGTGTTTTCTCCAGGTACAAGCACCATTTTGAACACTATTAATTTCTGTGGTTGTCTTCAGCATTGCTTAAACTTGTAACTTGACCAAATTGACCTTATGTTTTAACCTTTAGTTAGAAGATTCCTGAAGGTCTAGTCCACTTAACATATAAAGGTAATAGTGCTTTGTCATGGTTAATTATATCTTGAATACTAGTTATATACAATGCATTCACACTAGCATTCCAGTAGTTTGAGTCAAGACAATCTAAAGGATCAAAACCACCAGGTTACATTGAACAAATCACAGAGGTGTGTTGGTATGTTACCATACCCATAATGGAAATGCATATCTGACCTGTGCATATCTCCAGAAAAGTGAACCTCAACCAGAGTGCATACCATGCCTGTATCCATTGACAGTGGAACACATTCTTGTAAAGTGTATTGACTTCCACCCAGTCCGATAGAATATTTTTTATGTGAACTTGGTTAATATGCTTTTGATGATGTAACACAAGAGAAATATTAAAGTTTTTAAATGAATGCAATGTCTGGAACAGATTTTGAGCCTATATGTTCAAGACCATATTGTTAGCTCTGCTAGTCATAAATGAGAAGAACTTGTGGGGAGGATAGTTGTCTGTTGTCCATTGTCCATCTTCTTTTTTTTATTGCTACTCATCTCAAATTCAAGAAATACTATGAAACTTTACCTTCACATTCACTCCTTGGTCTGGTTGGTCCTGAATGAAACAGGTGCTGTACAGACATCTAATATGACCACCACAGCAGGTATCATCAAAGTCTTGTTATTGCTACTCCTTCTGAATAGATAGTCATAGCAACATGGGGGTTTCACTGAAAGACTTCTTATGATGTCTAGTTGGTCCTAAATGAAAACGGTGCCAGTCTGATTTCCAATATGACTGCCATAGCAGCCATCTTAAAAATCTTGTTATTGCTACTCATCCTGAATGGAGAGTTATATCAATATTAGGTTTTCCATCAAATACAATATCTAAACACATCAACATTATGATTATTCTCTGCTACCTCCAAAGATCCAGTCCTTCCTGATAGATGAAGAGGTTTTCCATCAAAAATACAATACCTAAACACATCAACATTATGATTATTCTCTGCTACCTCCAAAGATCCTGTCCTTCCTGATAGATGAAGAAGCATCTTACTGCCGATATATATATATATATATATATATATATATATATATATATATATATAAAAGAGGAGCAACTCTTACAAGGTAACTCTCCTCATTCCCACTAGGCAGCTGCCATTATGCCTGTACAAAAGCATTTACATACAAAAAAAAATACTGAACAGAATTTGACAGAGTTTGATGCAAAGCTTCCTGAGATAGGAGCTGACAAAATATGGATGAAGATACAGTTTGTTTGCTTTTTTCGTAACAGATGTAGTCACCAGCATTGGAAGAAATTTCATTAGAAAGCATCCACCTGACCCAGATTTCATGGCCAATGGCTCTAACATTTTGTTTTTAGGCAAATGTCAAACCACTGAGGGATCTCAGGATTACTTGCCTCATGTTTTGAATTTCACCTCCCTCCTTCTTCCCCAATCTAGTGAAGGATTGCTATGACACTCCTACATTCACCCCACCTACCAGAATCACTGTTCATGCAGTTTCTCTGTCCAAACTCAGTGTCACTGAACTTGCACTTGCCTTTCTGCAATCCATATGATTCCAGAAGTCTTGTAAGAATTGGAGTACAGGCTAATCCTGATTGCAAGTGGGAAAAATTATACCTAGGTGTAGATATTCCCAGAAAAACTTCTCTGAAACAACCATAAATGCAAGTTTTCCAGCCAAACCCAGAAATGTTAATCTTGTACACCAGGATTTGTTGGAGCAAAACAGATTTTCTTGCAACTGCATGCCCATATGCTGACCCAAGCTGGCATATCACATGAGTCTGTTGGCTGCATGATGTATTATGTATGGGGAACATGTCTGAGGAAGATACCAATGTTTCAAGTAAAATATATTTCTTAAATAATACTTATACTTTTATTAAATACCTTCCAAAGCCTTCCTTACCTAGAAGATACGCACATCTGTTCCAGTGGTAACTTTGATTTACAGTATTTGGCATCTGTCCCTCTATCTATGGACAGACCACTCTGCTCAGACAAGCACACAACCTTTTAGCACTTTTGTTGATCAGATGAACTAGATGTGGTTCATATTTTTGTTAGCTTAGGATGGCTGGATTTGTGAGGTAGTGCATGTCTTTGTTACCTTGGGATGGCTGGATTTTGTGAGGTAGTGTATGTCTTTGTTGAATTGGGACAGCTGGATTTGTGAGGTAGTGGGGTACTTCTAACATACTACAATCATATAAGTATTTTTGAAGAATCATATTTTACTTAAAACTTTGGTTGCTATTATTTCATTTGTTTTAATAAACCTCCCATCCGATTTTAATTGAGATTGCCATACTTATTAAAGAAATCTACAAGAAATTTTATTATGCATATCTACCCCAAACTGTTATTTCTAGAACAGCCCTAATTTAGATTCATATGAACAATATCTATTTTCAGCTGAAGGGCACTTTGAATGAGTATGTCACAACTCTCATGGAGGTGATGCCTGTCAGTTGTCGTCTTCTTCGTTATGACTATGGTTCCCCAGGTATGAAGTTGTTGTTCAGGTTGAGTTTGAAAGATAGAAAGATTGGATGAATTGTGATTTGTGATGATGAACCATTGGTACTAACATAAAACACATTATTATTTTTCATTAGTGTGAAGTTCCTTTTTCCAAATGTAGACTGTACTAATTAAAGTTAAAGCCATTTTCTACTGTACATTTTTCCAGAACTGGGTGGTTTGGTTGACAAATGCAGTCTTGAAATATTAGGATAAAAGGGGATTCTATGTAGCTATGGAATATTCATTTTGCCTTGTTCTAGGTTTGACTTTGAGGGGTTCTATGTTACAGTAAAACCTGTTTTGAGAGACTGCCCCTTCTGCCAACAAGAAGTGGTCTCTCAAGACAGGTGGTCTGTCATAGCAGGTTTGTACAAAAAGACCAGTTTCCAAGGTCCAGTTTCAGAACAATTTAAAGAAAAATAACCAAAATCACTGTACATATATTCTATTCTTTATTAATAGTTCTTGCTAAAATATTGTATGCATTCATCTAAAAACAAAATTATATAGCAAGAAAGATATACTTCTATTATTAAACATGAAATCACGTTTACATTTGAAGATCACATAATTTAGCATATGAAATTGTTTCAGATTTATCCCTTTTCCTTTATAACAAACTAAATTTTTTTTTGCCAACATTTAAACCGCTTTTTCTTTGCATGTGGTCTGCTCATTTTTCACATCTTTCAGTTACAATAATTATTTTCTCCAGCCTTAAAATGTGTCTCTTTTTAGTTGGAGGTTTGTCCATTGTTATTAAGGTTCAGGGTGTTAACATTATTAGTGCTTAGTTATAATATTGAACTTAAAGATGGTTTTGACTGGGCTTTGGAAAAATATGAAAAATCTGTACATGTGCACTCTATATCTAACAGTTAATGAAATAAAAAGAAACAATTATCTCATCCAGAAACAGAACCATTGACCCAGAGACAAAAGACAGCAGCTTCATTCAAGGAAGACATACAGGGATTAACTCTATAAACAAAGTGTGTAACCCAGTCACACCAACTTGAATAGACAGCAGCTTTGTGATTGGAATGAATCACTTAACATTGGGGGAAAAAACAACAAACATCACAAATCTTGAACACTATCAGTTGAATCCTGCAAACGATTCTCTCTTGCTGGTTTAATAGACAATGACCTTATTCACCCCCAGGCAATACGGATTAACTCTAAAGACAAAAATTTACACAACCACTACGTCAATTTCGGCACTATAATGGCAATTTGTGACAGGTGCATTAGCCTGGTTTACGGACTGTAGCATCTATCAGCGGTAGCCACAATCTTTTTTCTTATTTTCTTTTTTTTTATTATTATTCCTTTTATATTTGTTTTTTATCAGAACAATCATTACAAATCAAGTGGTTGTTGTAACAATTGATTACATATGGGTCATTGGTGTCCATCTGTGTTCTCACAATATGGTCATTCATAGTGATGCTGGGTCCTACTCATACATATGATCTATAATAAGGCAGGAAGCAGGCTAAGTACGGGAATAATTAGTCTGGTTTCCTTCTTCATATGCTCCCTGCGTTGCTCTCCTTTATACGAATAGTGGAGAACAATGCATGGAGCATACGAAGCAGGGAACCAGACTAGGGAATAATCAACATGTACTTTAGTCTGGTTTACAACAGAAACTGTAAAACACTATAAGCATACCTACACAATTTCTGATATCGGTAGCCAGCCTACTTTTTTTTTTTAGAACGGTATGAGTGGTCATTGTTACAGGGATTAAATAAAGGTCGGTGGAGTTTATTCTCATTTTTGTGATGGGGTCGTTCATAACAGTGTTGAAATGCATATTTTGCCAAGACATCACGATCACTGGTAACGTTTTTCAGCAGGTGGTCGCTCATGACAGAGCATTTATATAATAAAATCGATCTGTGCATTACGATTGTGGTCAGAAATGACAGGTGGTTGCTCATAGCAGAGGTCACTCATAACAGCTTTTACTGTACTAAGAATAGATTATGTAATCAGGCACTTCATATGCTTTGCTCATCATGTCTTTTCAAGATATGAAAAGGGACACAAGTCCAGTTTTAAGCCAGAGAGGAAATGGTTAGAGTGGTTACCTCCCTTATATAGTTTTACAGTGTCACTGTTGCACTTAAAACAATATAAAACCGAGTCAGTTAATACAATTCCTCATCAAATGTAATACCTTAAATATTTTTCTTCTTTATATATAGTACACAATCATAATACCTTAGGAGTACTACTACTACCTTGCAAATTCAGCCCTCCCATTCAACCATTCTCTGCTAATTTATAAAGGAAATAAAAGACTTGCAAAATTTTATAATTAGGATTACAGGTTTTTAGAGAAATATTCATATTTCCTAACTGTTAGCTACCAATATCTCATAAGTTATGTTTATCCCTTTGGTCCAATTTTATGTAGTATTACCTGAACCCTCAACCTCAAGCCATCTGTGTTCTCTATGCTTTGATTTTTACAGACAAATTTGAATATATTCTTATACCTCAATATCCCTCCCTTGCATTCTGGTGGTTTAATAATAATAATAAGAACAATAAGAATAATAATACCATCTTTCTTCTAGTCAAAGTTCATACATTTTAGGACTAAAAATGTTCACCCATTTCTGGCCTTGATCACTCAAATGAAAACTTTACTAAGATATGCTCACAGTAATAAAATTTGTTTATAATAATAATAATAATAATAAATAGAAAAGGGATATATTATCTATACCATCTGTATGTTACTATTAACACAGACTGCCTTTGTTCCATGTAGACTTAACCTGTAGATTGTGAATTTGAATCCATTTTAACACACAGAGTTAGTTATAAAAGTTTGTGTAGAACTAGTCATACAAGCTTATGTTGCTGAATTACACACAGAACCAGTCATACCAGCTTATGTTAGTAATTTTTAACAGATAGATTTAGTTTTACTTACTTATGTTGTTGATTTAACACGGGGAGTCAGTGATACAAGCTTATGTTGCTGAATTACCACATAAGGTCATTTGTACAATCTTATGTTGCTGATGTAACATATGATTTACTAAATTATAGTTATTATCAAGTTCTGATACATCATCAAAATGGGGTAGATTTTACTGAGTAGACAATGAAAACTGTAATTCATACTGTCCAATTTTAATGTGACATTCTCTTTTGTATTTCCATATTTTGACAGATTTCAAACAGCGGTATTTGGAAATTAAGCAATCTCTATTATTGCGGTGTGTTAAATAATTTCACATTGAAATTTAAGTATGCTTGAATGTTGGGCAACATGACTTTGAAATTTTGTTATGCGAACTCTTAATTTCAGTTGGACAGAATTGAGAACTTGGCATACCAATCCAGATACCTTTTGGAATTATTCTAGAACTTGTTTTAATCACATGCTAATGAAATTTGGAAGAAAAATATTCAAACAAACTTAGCGGAATAATTCAGAGTTATAGGAGATAATTCTGAATTCTGAATTTTGCTTTACACAGTTATGGAATTAAGAAAAATTAAAAGATATTTCAGAATTAAAAGAAAATTTTGAATTCTCAGTTCTGTCTTAAAATTGTGATTCTAGAAGACAGAATTAAGATTTATGAGATTAAGTCTGAATATGGCATTGAAGGGGTAAGATGAATTTATGAATATCATTGGAAATTTATTAGCTTATATGATAATCTGTGTCCAGAGTTGGTCCAGTGTTCACTGGACACGTGTGTTATTAGTGCTCCAAAACTACAAGAAGGTTGTTGTTGTTGTTGTAGGATTTAACACCATTTTTCAGCACAGTATAGGCTATACATGGTGGCCAGGATAAATGGTGGAGGAAGAACCAGGGAAAACTCCAGAAAGAACCACCAACCCACAAGAAGCTACTGGCAAGCTTTCTCATGTACCCATATTGGCTGAGCCTGAGACTCGAACCTATGCAGACAGAGGTGAGATGGCAGTGATCTGTAATGGTGAGTGCTTTAGACCACTCTGCCACTCCTGCAAGAGGAAAGTCATGGAATTTGGCACAGAATTTCATGCTGAGGTTTAGTTGGTTCTGATGATATTGGTATCCCTAGAACATAAAATAAGCCAGCATGGTGTACATGCTGAAATAAATCTTATTATACCTACTTATCCTGAATGGGAGGTTATGTATTAACATTGAGGTTTGCTGCTTATCCTGAATGGGAGGTTATGTATTAACATTGAGGTTTGCTGCTTATCCTGAATGGGAGGTTACATATTAACATTGAGGTTTGCTGCTTATCCTGAATGGGAGGTTATGTATTAACATTGAGGTTTTCACAGACATTGCATGATATGTAGATGGTCTAAGCAAAAAAAAGTACTAATCTGAAATCCAACATGGCCACCATGGCAACCATCTAAAAAAATCCTGTTGTCAACTTTTGGTTGCAGTTAATATTTTTTTTAAATTGGCCATGGAGTAAATTTTATCATCCTTTATCTCCAAGTTTTTCCCTTGTAAATTGCAGTGGCATCACAAATACATTGTATACACAAGGGGATGGTTCCATTACAAAACATATTTGTGCTGTCTAGTTAGTCCTAATTGAAAATGATGCTGATGGCATTCAGTATGGCCACCATTTCATTTGTCTTGAAATGATGGTTTCTGCACTCAGCAGTTAAAAAGGCAAAAAGGTTTTATCTTAGATTCAAGGACATTCTTTTTGACCAGCAGAGTGTTAATATCATTGAGGAACTCATGGTTTTGTTTGGGGAAACTAGTAAAAATTTATTGCATAGTAATTCGGAAGTATTATAAAGTAATTTTGTATCATATTGAATAATTCCAGATCAGGACTAAAACTTTCTCTTTTTTGAACGAGTAAACTTTTATTGCTAGTAAATTACTTTGAAATTCAGCTTCTGTAACATGCAAAGTTCATTGCTCAGTAATTATTTAGTTTACAGATTTGGGTTTAATGCCATTTTCAGCACAATATAGGTATACATGGTGACCAATCTAACTGGTTGAGGAAGAACCTGGGAAAACCCCAGTAGATACTGGAAAGATTTCTCACATACCCATATTGGCTGAGCCCAAGATTAAAACCCACATGGACAGAGGTGAGATGACAGAGGTTAGCATTGCAAGCATTTTAGACCACTCAGCCACCCAGGGCCCCTAATTATTCTGTAATTTATAGACAATAATCTTGGATTTACCAATCATGTCAGGTATTGACAAATTGGCACCAGTCATTAGTTTTCTGAAATATGTTGAATCTTATGCTAGTAAATTACATAGTAAATATTTCTTTTCAGTCTGATGCTGGGAAGAATCTTCATATTCCACACTTTCTGTGTTTTTTATTTAAAATAAATAATTACAGTTATTTGCTTACAATCATTGGATTCAGAGATATGTCACCTTTTAATTACAACCAGTCTTTTTTCAGTTTTATTTTGCAGGGATCTGTTGACTATTTAACCAATTAATACTTCATTAAAAATATTATTAATTGATTTGTTGCTTAGGTTTTCCATTGAAAAATTTTGAATGAGTTATGACAGTGGTAGACAAGCTACCAATCCATTGGTGATGTATATACATGCATGAACATAAGTTTGTTTGTTAGAATTAGAAACAGTACCTTGTTAAAAAATGAATTCATCAAAATTATTTTTTTTAAAAATAAAATACAACTTAGAAACATATACCAGTTGTAAACTTAAGTAGAGGTTTTGTTTAACAAAATGGAAATTAACTCAGCCTTGTTAAATGAAGAGAGGTGTGGTAGTTAAGTTGGTAGAGCATCAGACAAGTAACCAAAGGATCACTGACACAATACCTGCCCAGGCCAACCTGGGTCAGCTGACTCATTGTGTCCTTGGGAAAGGCACTTAACTCCCCATTTCCTTAGCTTGATATAGGCACATGAAATGCACAAAGTGCCATTAAAAACCTGCCATCCAGCTAACCCAGATTGATGAAAAGCTACAAAGAAGTAAAAACATATTCCAACTGTACGAGAACATGAAATCATAAAACTTTGTGCTGCTATGGCTTACGAAAAAATGTCTGACAAGAATGGATTTTTAAGGTGTATTTTGATGAAGATAATTGATCTGCAGATGTTAATAATGGTGATTCCTAATTCATAATTGAAAGCACTGGCAAAATTGTCTTTTATTATCAAGCCACAAAAATTAATAATATTATACTACTAAATAATTTACTGTAATCAAAAGTTAACAGTTTTCAGTAAGCTTTTTAATATGATGTGTTCTTAATAGGTGTAATGCAGTATTACCAGGCACAGCTGAATGATCTGATTCAGTATCCGGATCTCAGGACAGAGGTGTTCCAGAGTTTTAGGGAGATTGGCAATGCAGTCCTATTTGGTCTTTTAGTAGAGCAGGCCTTGGTAAGGAAGTCTTTTTCCTGAGCACATGATTTCATATGTACTACTTTATTTGAATGTCATGTACTTTAGTGTGTAATATTCTTGTAGAACTGTTCTTGGTAAGAAACTAATTTTTTTCTGTACCTGAGCCATCAAAATTTTCCTTGATAAAAAATGTAATTCTTTGCTGTGTTTGAGCCGTCTACACATGATTCAGATGTATTATCTCACCTCAATGTCCTACACTTAGCGTATACACTCCTAGTAGAGCAATCCTTGGTAAGGGACACATTTTTTTCTTCAAATACAGTACATGGTCATATTACCACGAGGAGTACTACCACTACCTCACAAATCTAGCCCTCCCAGCTAAAATATTTTTAGCTATGGGAGCTAAATTTTTTGTCTGGTCACATATGTGCTGGCAAAACAGAGTGATCTCCCCATGATATAAGATTTGGCATCAAATCCCTTGTGTGACTACTTATACTCATGCCGAGTAGCATGCTCTGTCCTGCTGAGAGACATTACAAACCTTCATAAAGTATTTTGGAAGAATATTCAACACTAGGCAAGTTGGAGGAGCTTTCTTCTCATAGAAGCATACTCCATGTATATTTCCAGCATTTCCTTGCGCCTTTCTGTCAAAGAGTCTTCCTGTCTATTGTAGAATTGCAGCCATGTTGTAAACATTGACAAATTAATGTTGCCCTTAAAGTCAAAGAGGGAAATGTTTTTGTTCAGTATGCCTACCTGACACCAGATGACTGGTACTCTTATGAATCAGAAACTCACTTTAGTGTCACAAGACACTCAGGGTACCCATTACCCAGATTAGAGCCCCAGTACTCAAATGAGGTAAAATATGCCACTCAAGGGAAACATTCATAGTGATTGTCTGGAAGTTACCATATCCCAATCGGGGTGATTGGCTATAATATTTGCCTATCTCCCCAGCAGTTTGTACACTCCTTTGTGATTTTGAAAATGAAAATCATCAAGGATATAAAAAATGCAAAATATTAGTCATTGCTTTCATTAGTTTGCAATTTCCAACATGATTAATACCAGGATGTCCCTAACACTGTTATCTTGGTCATGCCTGCTCACTGTCCTTTTCCAGTTCTTGTAAAAGTCCATTTTTAGTGAAAGAATGGGAGTCCTTGGATGACACATACAGTGGAAGGTAAATCCTGTGTTGTCTGCATTTAATATTATCAATGTCTAGTTTTAATATTTTCCAAACAATTTCACAAAATAATAAGTTGTTTAATCCTAGTGTATGTTAGTTCAAAGGGACATAACAGCAATTTACAAACTTATTCAAAGGTTACCAAAGATGATGAACTAAATCACCACTGTTGTTTGAAAAAATGGACTCACCCATGCATACATGGATGCCCTCTTAGCACAGGAACTCTCATTTGGTTTGAAATGCAAACAGCATGACAGTGTTAGAGTCTCCATAGCAAAATTAGGTTAAAAATTTTAAATTGATGAATGAAATTACTAAGTTTTGTTCATTTTTTTTTATATCATTAAGGCTTTTGGTGGCTAGCTGCCAGAGAAGTTGGCAAATACTCTAGTAAGTTTGGTTGCCATTTTAGACAGTCTTAACCAACATCATCTCAGTTGTACAAGAGGCATTGTTGTAGGCAGCAATTGAAGAAGTCTTTTGCTTTTTACCACCAGAGTTTTGTCCTCCTCCTTCTCGATGAAAAGCTTGGCCCAGTGTTGCAGTATATATTGATTTGCTTATCAAGAGAGATGAACTAGTGTTTAAACTCCTACCTCAGGTTGGTTGAGTTGCAGACCAGTTTTGCTTAGATTGGTTGAGTGACAAACCTATTGAGTTGCTTAGAGAGTTGCAGGATGCTAATGTCAGTAGACATTTTTTGCAGTGACACTTGCCATCAAATTTTTGTGGAAGATTCTATAAAACACATCAGTAAACAGAGACATTATAGCTCTGGGAGTGTCAAAGTGATCCTCATTATGGGTAGATGGGAAGTCCTGTAATGATACACAGCAGTTGGTCAGGTAGCACTGGGAGTGTCAAAATGATCCTCAATGTAGATGGACTGGAAGTCCTTTAAAGGCACAACAGTTGGTCAGAAATGTCATGGCAGGAAGCTCCATGTTGGACTTAGTCTTGATGGCAATCCATCATGAAGTACAGAGCAGTTTATCCTCATCCAGCATGACTGCCAGCAGACATTAGTGGGAGTGTTTCACTTGAATGGCATGGGTATTAAACAGATCTGCACAGCACATGCTGGCCAGTGCTTTAACAATGGTGACAAATATTCAACTGGTGGAAAGAGATGCAATGCTGTCCACTTCCACCTTGTTAAATAACCACCTTAAAGTCAAGCTTAGATTGCAACCATTCTTTTCCCCCTTATTGATGGCCAGGTAGAGGAAATTCTTAAACCAGCCACCGAAGAAAAAAGTCTGCAGGCAGAGTCTCAGAGAAAGAGATATTTTGAGGGAAATAATCAAAAGGATAGAAATGACTTGCCTTGGACAGAGCAGACAGGAAAACAGTACCACTGATCCTACACACATAGAAAGTCTCAGTTATCAAGAACATACATGGTCAAGAAGCAGCGAGAAGGGGATCATGTTGTGCCACACTTGCTCTCAATAACACCCTCCTTATTTACAAGTAATGAGAACATTGTTACACCACCCTTATCAGATATCATAGTGGAAGGAAGACACCCATTAATCTCTGTCAAATGGGAAACAGTTTGCCACAATGATCAGTGAACCAGCAAGAAGTTTCAGATAGCCTCAGTATCTTGCTCAGTGCTACTCCTCTGTTATCCAGGGTCCAGTTTATGGCACTTCAGTTTTTGACTAAGTACTGGATCTTTACTCTTATGATGGACGTAGTAATGGCTGACTCCAGGACCATCTCCACAACCATGACATCCAATGACCTTGGACAACATCCTTATAAAACACCAGGAGAGTTGTATTTTGAGTCAGGACATGAAATCTGTTACAATTCTCCTCAGCCATGAATTTCTTGACAATAAGGAAGAATTCTATATAATTCATACTTAACAATTTATCCACTTGGACATGGAATTCAAAACACATCTGAAAAAGTTTGTCTTCCTCAAGAACACATTAAGAATAGGTTATATTGTGACTTCAGTTCTGATGCAAAACAGCCTCTCAGCAGAAGAATCCCTTTGCTTACTGGGTTTCTTCATTGTGGCAATGGACCTCATTGTGCTAACAGTCTCTCTGCATATGAAGTCCCATTGGAGAGCTTAACTTGGTTTATTCACTGTGTTCCCTTGCAGGCACAGCCTACAAAGTTGACTGATGTGAACACATTGGGCTGGAGTGCACATCTCCCTCCTTCATTCCAGGAGACTAGTGGAATGTGGCCCACTTAGGATCATCTGTTGCATGTCAGTATTTTAAAGATAAAAGTCATAGTTAAAGCATTTAATATATAGCAGGAAAAGCTACACTGGTATGGTCTTATCATTCAGTCGGATAGTTCCACTGTGGTGAATTATCTCAGAAAGCAAGGGAAACCAAACCCCTGGACCTCTGCATCCTTGTTTAGGATTTTTTAAGCTGGTGTCATCAGTGACAAATCCATTTACAAGTTTGTCATATTCTGGGCAGATGGAATGTATTAGTTTACTCTCTGTCCTAAAAGCATCAAGTATTATGAATGGATATGTACCCACTAGGAGTGACCACTGGTAGATTTATTTGCAACAAGGTGGAATGCAAAACTCAACCTTTGTCTTACCATTCCCAGAATTAATGGCATGGGTATTCAGCACTCAGTTTGGAACGGATTGGATGAATGTGCTTATGGATTCTACAAAAAGCAAGAGAATCTAAGTGTCACCTCATCTTGATTGCTCCCTTCAGTTTGGAAAAATTATAGATAAATGATGTGACAAATCTTGCAGTGGAAATCCCAAGGAAGAATATAGATATTTCATCATCTGCTCAGGTTAAAGCTGTGGCAGGCATTTCATCCAAATCCAGGTCTGTTGAACCAGCATGTTTGGATCATATTAAACAAGCCCACAAGAACAAACACTTGTCACAACAAATGGTGAAAAGAATTGTTCAAATAACAAGACCCTCTAGTTTGAAGGCATCGGAGGGGAAGTTGAGAATTTTCTGAAATTGGTGTGAGCATAATCTCATTTTTTCCATTTAAGGCATCAATACCCCTAACAGTTAACTTCATACTTGGGCTTTTTGAAAAGAAACAGCTCTTATTACATTAAAAGGCTGCATTTTCACAATTTCTGACTCTATAGGTCATCATAGAAGTGAGTATATAGGACATGGTAAATGCATCATTGACATTCTGTTGAACTTTGATTTCACATGCCAAAGGTGTTGACTCTATTCCCATAGTGGAATCTATGATGGGTTCTGACCTAGCATCATTTGAGCAACTCTCAAGAGTCAACTTGCTCCACCTTCTAATAGATCTTTCAACACAGAAGGTTCAGTTAGACCTGGTGGGACTTATTGCCACAGTGCACCAGATTATCTTCCTGGGTCATTTGGCAGTTACTGAAAAAAATGATGCATTATATCTTTGCAGGACTTGCTGGAGGTAAATTTTCCTAAAGCCATGTCTCAGCATATGGAGTCAGAGTTTTGTCCTCCTCCTTATCGATGAAAAGCTTGGTCCAGTATTGCAGTATATATTGATTTGCTTATCAAGAGAGATGAACTAGTGTTTAAACTCCTACCTCAGGTTGATTGAGTTGCAGACCTGTTGTGTTGCTTAGATTGTGTTGACTCAAAGGTGTTGACTCTATGCCCATAGTGGAATCTATGATGGGTTCTGACCTAGCATCATTTGAGCATTTCTCAAGAGTCAACTTGCTCCACCTTCAAACTAATAGATCTTTCAACACAGAAGATTCAGTTAGACCTGGTGGGACTTATTGCGACAGTGCACCAGATTACCTTCCTGGGTCATTTGGCAGTTACTGAAAAAAAATGATGCATTATATCTTTGCAGGACTTGCTGGAGGTAAATTTTCCTAAAAGCATGTCTCAGCATATGGAGTCAGTGCTTCAGCTGGGTTTTCTGTCTTGAAACTGTCTCACATACCTTAGGGGACTGGAGATTGCTTTACAGGGGTAAGGGAATGTAACTCTCCACCTCCTATTTATTCTTCTAAGCTATTATGATCTGGTAATGAATTTGAAGAACCAATGCTTGGAGTGAAATGTTTCTTCAATAATATATACCTGATCACAATAGAGATACACTTTTCCCTGGAGTTACACCTACACAGAGAACATCCATTCTGCTCCATTGGGAACTGAAGTGTTTTGGAGATTTGGAACCAATCGTTTTACAAAGGGGAGATCACTCTAACTTCCACCTGTGTGCAAAGAGAATTTTTAGCTTTCATTGATACAATTTTTAGATTGGAAGTGCTGGTTTTGCAAGGTGTTGATATTACTCCAACTGTGTTATAAGCAGGTAAGTGTTATTAAAGAAACATATTTTTCCAGGAAAAATTAGTTGATTCATATGATGCTTATCCACCATCAAATATGGCCACCATTATTAAAAATAGAAAAACCTTTCAAGAACTTCACAAAAACTACTGATCAGAATTTGATCAAAATTGATAGAAGTCATTGCGGCAAGAAGAGCTTTTTAGTCTTAAATGACCATGGTCTGCCATACAATGTGACTGCCATACTTTGGTCTGCCATAACATGTGACTCCATTACTATGGTCTGCCATCAGATATGACTTTATTATTATGGTCTGCCATAACATATTACTCCATTACTATGGTCTGCCATCAGACCTGATTCCATTGCTATGGTCTGCCATCAGATACAACACCATTATTAAAGTCTGCCATAAGATATGAGTCCATTATTATGGTCTGCCATCAAATATGACTCCATTACTATGGTTTGCCAACAGATAAGACTCCTTTATTAAGGTCTGCCACAAGATATGAGTCCATTACTATGGTCTGCCATAACATGTGACTCCATTACTATGGTCTACCATAAGATATGACTCCATTATTAAGGTCTGCCATAAGATATGACTCCATTACTATGGTCTGCCATAAGGTATTACTCCATTACTATGGTCTGCCATCAGACCTGACTCCATTACTATGGTCTGCCATAAGATATTACTCCATTACTATGGTCTGCCATAAGATATTACTCCATTACTATGGTCTGCCATCAGATATGACTCCATTACTATGGTCTATCAGACCTGACTCCATTACTATGGTCTGCCATCAGATATGACTCCATTACTATGGTCTATCAGACCTGACTCCATTACTATGGTCTGCCATCAGACCTGACTCCATTACTATGGTCTGCCATCAGACCTGACTCCATTACTATGGTCTGCCATAAGATATGACTCCATTATTAAGGTCTGCCATAAGATATGACTCCATTACTATGGTCTGCCATAAGATATGACTCCATTACTATGGTCTGCCATAAGATATGACTCCATTACTATGGTCTGCCATAAGATATTACTCCATTACTATGGTCTGCCATCAAACCTGACTCCATTACTATGGTCTGCCATCAGATATGACTCCATTACTATGGTCTATCAGACCTGACTCCATTACTATGGTCTGCCATCAGACCTGACTCCATTACTATGGTCTGCCATCAGATATGACTCCATTGCTGTGGTCTGCCATCAGATATGACTCCATTATTAAGGTCTGCCATAAGATATGACTCCATTACTATGGTCTGCCATAAGATATTACTCCATTACTATGGTCTGCCATAAGGTATTACTCCATTACTATGGTCTGCCATCAGATCTGACGCCATTACTATGGTCTATCAGATATGATTCCATTACTATGGTCTGCCATAAGATATTACTCCATTACTATGGTCTGCCATCAGACCTGACTCCATTACTATGGTCTGCCATCAGATATGACTCCATTACTATGGTCTGCCATAAGATATGACTCCATTAATATTGTCTGCCATCAAACATGACTCCATTTTTAAGGTCTGCCATAAGATATGACTCCATTACTATGGTCTGCCATCAAACATGACTCCATTACTATGGTCTGCCATCAAACATGATTCCATTGCTATGGTCTACCATAAGATATGACTCCATTACTATGGTCTGCCATCAGATATGACTTCATTACTAAAAGTAGAGAAAACTTTAAATGACAGTTCAAAAACTGCTTAAAATGTTTGAGCCAATTTGGCAGCAAATATAATTGCTCAGAGGCCTTCAATTTAATATTGATGCAAAGAAAAGATTTACACAACTTGATCTAAACAAAGCTGTTCCACAGATTTTAAACAGCATGATGGATGTTAAGTATTGGACGGCTGTGATCATGTGCCATTATATCAGGATGAAGATACGAAAATAGAAAAAACTTGAGAAATGATTGCTTTCTTAGCACATACAGTCAGCAGCACAGAAAGAAATTACATGCATCAAATGGAAAGCAGCATTATGGCCCAGATTTCAGCCAGCTGCCTCCCCTAAATCCCTTGAAAAAATGTTTCATTTCTAGAAAAGACCCTGCTTTCAGTTTTATCTTATCGATGCTAATCCATCTTTGATTGCAAAAAGTAAAAAGAAACTCATAACAAAAACTTCTCACAACCTTCACTTTGCATTCAACCATTAGTAAACTTCCTGGCATTAGAATCTTTCTTGTTGATAAATTATACTGAAACCTAATTGACTTTTTCACAACAGCTACTCAACATTTGCATTTTTTTCATTAAATTCATAATTTTGACAGAAAGCCAGATTTCCTGGCTACATGCTCTTGCAGTTTAGCAGTTAGGTTGTTGTCAGGCAGGTGAGCAATCTCAGTCCCACTTGGGCCTGAAGTTCATTCTTCCATATGTGTTCTAATTGTTCATATCCTATGTTCATTTTTGCCCATGGAACATGTTTTCTCAGAAAATAAAAATAACAAAAGAAAATGTAATTAATAATGTACCAAAACCTTCTCATGCTCAGGAAATTTAGTCATGTCTGCCAGTTGTCATTTATATTTTTTTTTCTAGACTCAAGAGGAAGTTTGTGATCTGAAACATGCAGCTCCCTTCCAAAACATCATTCCAAAGCCCTTCATCCCTGTAAAAGGTGAGTTCTTAAGTTTCTGGGATCTTTGCATTTGTGTATTTATTTTAGCCTCAGTGGCAGAGAGGGATCCTTTTCATGTTGTATCTTGCCTCAGTGGTAGATAAAGATACTTTTTGTGTGTATCTTGCCTTAATGGTAGATAGGGATACTTTTTGTGTTGTATCTTGCCTCAGTAGCAGATGGGTATGCTTAGATAGGGATACTTTTTTTTTACTGTATCTTGCCTCAGTGGCAGGTTGGGAGACTTTTTGTGTTGTATCTTACCTTAGAGCCAGTAGGGATTCTTTTTTGTATCTTGCCTTAGTGGTAGATAAGGATGCTTTTTACATCAGATCTTGACTCGAAGGTGAATAGGGGATACATAGTTCTTCTCATACCTGGTGGTGATGGCAACAGTAGTGTGGCATAAATAATTTTGTAGTAAGATGTTGTGTTCACATTTCACATTTCTGACAAGTAAGACCCACTGGCAAGTAAGACCCAGCACAATATTCTTTGAAAGTTAGAACATAACTCAGTAGGTATAGTTTCAGAATGCTGGTGAATAGTTACAAATAAAAATGTATTTTTAAATATTATCTGGCTTTATATTCTTGAAAGATTTCAGCTAGATCATGGGCTTTAAACTCTAATTTTTAGTTTTTCATGTTGAAGTGAAGTTAATCCTAATTGTTTCTGTTCCACACTGAATAACAGATGGTAAATATTTCAGATGTGATTGTATGATTAGCAATTATTGGTTAAAAGACAGCTATGCAAAATTTTAGCATCCATGCCATAAAATGGTGTGTCACATGAAAAAAATGATTTTTAACTACCAAACCCCACAAACATGAATTTCAATAAAAGTTGTACAACAAAAGAGAGTGAGATAGACCTTTCTTTATGCATGATGCATACTTGTATATTGTATAAACAGTAAGTAGTCATGCTTAGTGCCAATGGAAAACTCATCTTGGGGCAGTTTATACAGTTGATTATCATAGAGATGTTTAAAAGGTAGGCCAGTCAGAGATAAGCAACCACCCTTGCACAGAGTACTTATATGATGGACAGTAGCTAGGACAATGTTGTGCTAAGCATCCTTTGTGAGAGAACCCACTGAGCTAACTTGCATATGTGACACACACACAGTGGAACAACCAAATTTATTTGAAGTTTAGGTAAATAAGAGATGAGTATTCAAGAAGCAAAAGTTATTACTCTTCATTGTCTTAAATGATATTGTTTAAGAATCCATATTAAAGATTATTGGATATTTTTATGATCAACATTTTTTAAAGTCAGTTTTTAATCTATATTATTTGGGTAGATGGAACACTCAGAACATGGGCCTGTTAGTTAAAAATATCATTTAAAGTCAGAATAGAACCATATCGTAAGTTCCTAAATTCCATATTTATTGATGCCAAAGAAACCCCAAAAGTGTTAATTCAATTATAATTTTAACTAATGACAAGGTTTGTATAATACTCGGAAAGGGACCGTACCACATGCTTTATAGTAACCAATATTTTGTTATATCTGTTATGGCAATGGATGGAGTTTACTGTTTCTCCATCAAACATGTTACCTGATCACATTAGGGATAATCTTCTTTGCTACCATCTGAATCCAGCTGTCCTGAAAAGATGAAACGTCTTTCTGTTGACAGGTTAGGTAGACAAAGGGAAGCCACTCTTACAGGTTAATTCCCCTTCCTATCTGCTATGTGGCTACCATTATACCCTTTTTAAACCAGCCTTTACTTTCGCTGTCATGTGCAAAGATGCCCTTCAAAGTCACATACTAAGGGTAAATGGCGCCCAAGGCAGTGGACTCAGATTTTTGAGAGAATCATTAAATAGAAACAACATTTGATTGAAAAAAATGTATGTTTTTATAAGCTAAAATGTTCTTTAATTCCATTCAATAATGGTCATATGTGAACCTTAAAAAAATTAATTTCATTCTGGAAAAAACGTGGAAATGACGTGGAAATTTATCTTTAAAAGAGCATGGGAACCATGGTCAGTATGCCATCCTCCACCTTCAGTCATTTCTACCTAAAATCAAAACAAGATTATCCCAGATGTCATGTGATCAGGTAAGTAGTATCAGAGAAACATAATTTATTAATCAGTTGACTATTTTATTATAAAAATGCAGTATTGATTAATGGAGATTAGATAAAGACGACGAGAGTGTGTATTCATTCAGTGTAAAGAATACATATGAAAATCTGCTTGGTGTGGCATTACCTTTAACAACATTGATTACACCAAGATGAGAAACATAGCCTATAACTACATTAGTTACAGTGATCTAATCTGTGCACACAGATAAACAGCATAGCCTATAACTACATTAGCTACAGTGATGCAGTGTGTGTCAACAGATAAACAGCATAGCCTATAACTACATTAGCTACAGAGATGCAGTGTGTGTACACACAGATAGCAGCATAGTCTATAACTATATTAGCTAGTGATGCAATGTGTGTAAACAGATAAACAGCATGGCCTATAACTACATTGGTTACAGTGATGTAATGTGTGTACACATAGATAAACAGCATAGCCTATAACTACATTGGCTACAGTGATGTAATGTGTGTACACATAGATAAACAGCATAGCCTATAACTACATTAGCTACAGTGATGCAATGTGTGTCAACAGATAAACAGCATAGCCTATAACTACATTAGCTACAGTGATATAATCTGTGTACATACAGATAAACAGCATAGCCTATAGCTACAGTGGTTACAGTGATATAATATGTGTAGACACAGATAAACAGCATAGCCTATAACACATTGGTTACATTGATGTAATCTGTATACACACTGATAAACAGCATAGCCATAGCCTATAACTACATTAGCTACAGTGATGTAATCTGTGTACAGACTGATAAACAGCATAGCCATAGCCTGTAACTATATTAGCTGCAGTGATGTAATCTGTGTGCACACAGATAAATAGTATAGTCTTTAATTACATTGGTTACAGTGATATAATCTGCATAAGCACAGATAAACAGCATAGCCTATAACCACATTGGTTCCAGTGATATAATCTGTGTACTCGCAGATAAACAGCATAGCCTCTGTGTACACACAGATCAGCACAGTTAACAACTCAATCTTACCTTCACCATCAACATATTATTTCAGTTAAAACGTCAGCACATATTGAATTCTTGTAAAACCAAAAAATAGAAACAATTTAATTGACATTTACAGTATTAGAAGTCTGTAATTGTGATCTGCAGATATAAATGTGATTTGTGTTTAATGATAGAAGTATATATATTTTGCTGAATAATTTTGTTTTCAGATGAATACATACAATATGTTAGCAAAAACTGTTAATAAAGAATTGAATATATGTACAGTGATTGTTGATTTTTTTTTTCTTTAAATAGTTCTGAAATTTGACCTTGGAAACTGGTCTTTTTGTATAAACCTGTACAAACTGGTCTCTTTGTATAAACCTGTACAAACTGGTCTTTTTGTACAAACCTGTACAAACTCGACTTTTTGTACAAACCTGTACAAACTGGTCTTTTTGTACAAACCTCTTCTTCACTGAAGGGGCAGTCTCTTACAACAGGTTTTACTGTATTATTGTTATTATTATTATTATTATTATTATTATTATTATTATTATTATTGTTATTATTATTATTATTATTATTATTATTATTATTATTATTATTATTGTTGTTGTTGTTGTTGTTATTATTATTGTTATTATTGTTATTATTATTATTATTATTATTATTAAGAATTTAACTAAAGAATGAGAAGATGGACATTGTTGCAGAACCGAAATAGTGCTTTGATCTGTATTACAGAGGGGGAAAGCAGAAAGGACAAGGAACAGGAATTGAAGACAATTATGAAGAAATTGGAATCAAAATATGCTGCCCTACAAGTTGTTCCTGTCATTTCAAAACTTGGCAATCAAAAGGTAATACAGCAATCCTAAATATGTTTTATGTAATTCATTAGATGAAACATATCATCTGAACAATATGCCTTCTCATCCATGGATTTCTGTCATGAAATAAACAATATGCCTTCTCATCCATCCATGGATTTCTGTCATGAAATAAACAATATGCCTTCTCATCCATGGATTTCTGTCATGAAATAAACAATACGTCTTCTCATCCATGGATTTCTGTCATGAAATAAACAATATGCCTTCTCATCCATCCATGGATTTCTGTCATGAAATAAACAATATGCCTTCTCATCCATGGATTTCTGTCATGAAATAAACAATATGCCTTCTCATCCATGGATTTCTGTCATGAAATAAACAATATGCCTTCTCATCCATGGATTTCTGTCATGAAATAAACAATATGCCTTCTCATCCATGGATTTCTGTCATGAAATAAACAATATGCCTTCTCATCCATGGATTTCTGTCATGAAATAATGTGTTGTTTTCATTTGAGAAGAAAATTCCTGCATGAGATTTCTGGGAAGATTTTCATCTCTTTAAGAAATTGAATTCTAATAGCTTTTACCTTGAAATAAATTTATTGTAGCATCAGCCCATGAAAATATTTTAGTCAGTCTCTGTTCATAATGCTGTTTGTCTTGTAGCATTGAAGGTTGAAAGTAATGATCTAGTGGCCCGATGGTTTGAATATATATATATATATATATAGATATAGCAACTCAGGTATATTGCAAGGGAGGCAACTCAGATTTAGGTACATGTTTCGATTGATTGTGTGCCACTTGCAGTGGTGCTTGAAATAATTGTAGAAATACTTTTGTTAAAAAGAAATATGTATATTCAGTGGAACCTCAGTATACCAGATTCCCAAGGACCAAATATTTTTTAGCCCTGAATTTTCCTTCTTTAATATCATCATTCTCTTCCCAGTTAACTAAAAGTCCCTCAACTCCAAATACCAAAGCATAATTTGATCCCAAATTTCAGTTTTACATCTAAAGAAACCTATAAAACTGAAACTCAATTCAAACAAGAAGTACTGCAAGTTAGTACATAGATGGTAAACATGAAGTACCACAAATTAATTCATGGAAGATAAACATGAAGTACCACAAGTTAATACATGGAAAGTCAACATGAAGTACCATAAGTAAATACATGGAAGGTAAACATGAAGTACCACAAGTTAAGACAGAGAAGTTAAACATGAAGTTCTACATGTTAATACATAGAAGGTAAATATGTTAATACATAAAAGTTAAACATGTTAATACATAGAAAGTGAACTTGAAGTGCTACAAGATAATACATAGAAGGTAAACACTAAGTACTACTACAAGTTAATCCATAGAAGATAAACAAAAAATTATTACAAGTTAATACATAGAAGGTAGAGATGTTAAAATTGTGTAGAATGTATATAAAATAAATTTAAAGGTAAAAATATAAACTTCTTAAAAATACAGGGTTAAATTTCATATAAACCTTGTTCTTTCATAAAGTGCAGGATTTTATTGGATGGTCCATAATCTTGAAGTTTCTTTATTAAGTTCACATCACAAATTGTCTGTTCCATAGAGTGGAAATCAATAACTGACAAAAATGTGTTCCTCTGTCAGTGGAAGTCAATATGCTCAATAAGATTGTGTTCCACTATCAATGGAAGTCAATACACTCAATAAGAATGTGTTCCACCATCAGTGGAAGTCAATACACTCAATAAGAATGTGTTCCACCGTCAGTGGAAGTCAATACACTCAATAAGAATGTGTTCCACCGTCAGTGGAAGTCAATACACTCAATAAGAATGTGTTCCACTGTCAGTGACACTGACAGGATATGCACTCTGCTTGAGGTTCAATTTTTACTAGACATGTAAGTTCAGTATGTGTGTCCTATATGTGAAAGACGCAATACCATTTCATCTCTGCAATTTGTTCAGTATGAAGGAGACCACTCTCCCACAGTAGGTTTTAGACAAGAAACATAAGCATCAATATGTGTTGTAAAACTATTAATCTGAAAGATTTCCCAAAAATGAATAAAATTTCAGCATTTATGATAGCAGAATCCATGATAAACTGTCCAAAAGATTTACACCATTCTGATCTCAAAGCACTACATATAAAGCTACCCAAAAATGGCATTTAAGGACAGTGCCTGCATTCATGTTTTTTGCAGAAGTATTTTACAATTTTTAATAATAGTCTTGAACTTGAGGATTGGAGAATGGTGTTGCTGGTTTCTTGAAGACTCAGGTTGGGGTCTTTTCATTTCAGATATCAGTTTGACAAACTTATTTGATGCAACAGTATTAAAACTGTATTTGTATTGATAATAACATCATGAGTGCAATGAAAATTTTTTAAATACAAAATTTTAATCCTCAAATTTTCCTTTGAGTTGAAAATGATGTTTTTCTACAGCAAGCAGACATTGCAGCAGAGGGAGACCTACTGACCAGAGAGAGACTCTGCTGTGGACTCTCTATGTTTGAGGTTTTACTGACTCGGATACGCTCATATTTGGATGATGAGGTCTGGACAGGGAAACCACCAACAAATGGTGTCATGAACATCGATGAGTGCACAGAGTTCCACCGACTTTGGAGTGCAATGCAGTTTGTATTCTGCATGCCGGTTGGAGAACATGAATTCACAATTGAGTAAGTCTCAGGGTTATGTACTTGAGTCAGTGTGCAAAAGTTACTGTGCTAAGCATGCAGATTTACCCCTTTGACTTGACTTGGACCATTGACCATTGACTTGGACCTTTGACTTGACATAGACCTTTAATCATTGACTTGAACCTTTCACTGTTGACTTGGACCTTACACTTTTGACTTGGACCTTTGGACAATGATTTTGACCTCCAGCCATTGACTTAGACCTTTGGCCATTGACTTGGACCTTTGACCATTAACTTAAAACCTTTGGCCATTTAGTATGCAGAATGTTCTTTATCCAGGGGCATAGTGCTGTGGGAACAGTGTTCCCGTTTTTTGCATGTTCCATTACTTTTCTGTTGTCCACTCACATCTGAGTAACATACGTTCCCTCACTTTATTGCGTTCTCTCATTTCTTTATCTAGCACTACACTGCTGTCTTTATCCCACCCAAAAATGCACGTGTACATTGTTGGTCTATTGAAATTTACTGACGCAAATAGGAAATAAGATAGAAACCCTTACTTTTATGTTCTGTCCATAAGACTGTGTCATTGTAGAGGATAGCAAAGTAATCATTGTTGGAGTATGGGCCCTTTATAGCTACAGCTGGATGACAATCTTGTTAGAATAGCTAGTTTGTAAAATTTGGTATATTTTTACATGCCCATCTGTTCAGCTCATATTGGGTTGGCTGCCAGTGTGACTGGGAAAAACACTTTGCTCAACTAGCCAAGGTATGATATAGACAGTAATGTATTAAAAGTGCAGTTAAAACTAACCAACGTCACAACAAGCTAAGAAATGTTTTTGTCATGGACTGCTGTCAAAGTAAGCTTAGGCATGCATGTAGACTGTTTACCAAATCATCTTTAGAAACACGAGTATTGACAAAACTGCTGAAATGAATGGTAGATTAAGTTGTAAGTTCAAGTATCTGATAAACTGATCTATTTCAGAGAATTGTATGGTGAGGGTCTGAACTGGGCAGGTTGCACGCTGATTGTTTTACTTGATCAGCAACGACGATTTGAGGCTCTCGACTTCTGTTACCACATCCTGAAGGTCAACAGGGTCGACATGAAGGATGAAAATGTAAAAGGAATTGTAAGTCTGATTTTTTAACTTGTGTTTACATAGTAGTGAAACATAGGTATCACTATTTCAGCAACCATATCTGGATTAATAACTGCAGACATAAGACACAGTATTGTACAAAATGGTTATTATTATGCTTTTAATATGTATATTGTACAACTGTGAACTTTGTATGCTTTCGGTAAATGTTAGTCATTATTCGTTGTGATATAGTGTGGCAACAAATGGAATAACATTGAACAAAGCATTTCTCAGTGATTTTAATGATTGTAGTCATATTTAAAACACTAGATACTGCTTTCATTGAAGTGTATGAATAGAATCATTCTAAATTGTGAACAGCTTGAAACTCACTGACAATATCCAGTCTAAGCCTTTGGTAGAAAAACATTAACTTTATCAATCAAGTCTATTTAGTTCAGATAATCTCATTGTGGAAACATGTGAAAGTATCAGGCTTTTATATGGCATGTCTGGTATCTTGACACCCGCAGATAATAATAGAGTTTGACAGTTTGACTTACAACAGTGGTAGCAGTGGTGGTTCAATGGTTAACGTGCCAGACTCATGACTGAAATGGTGCTGGTTTGAATCCTACCATCAGTACTAGCTTGGGTAAGCTATCATGGTGTGTTCTTGGGCAAAGCACTTTACTCCATTTGCCTTTGCACTAAATAACTTACTTGTGTTGCTGTGCCTTAAAGCACCAAACAAACAAACATACTACATTGATGTTAAATGGACTAAAATTTGACATGCATTGATATGTGTAGCTAAAAATTGGCATCCATGAATAATGGTTCATTTTTCTTACTCAGAGATTCAAAGTGCAAGAAAATCAGTTCAAAGAAAATAGATAACAAATAAGAATTTACCATTTTGTCATTCTAGTGAATAGATAATGAATGATAAATAACCACTGTCATTCTAGTCAATATATAACAAACAAAAAATAACCACCCTGAGATTCTGTTCTAATCAGACTTACTATAACAAATAAAAAATAACCACTGTGTCATTCTAGATAATAGATAACAAATACAAAATATCCATTGTCATTCTTGTCAAGATGAGCAACCATGAAATTAAACGAGTAATGCCAAGCAATATTCGGGTTCAGTGCAAAGTGAGTTACCTCCCTTACACTTTATTACACTGAATGAGTAGCGGTGTTCATGGAATTTGGATTCATCTGAGAGGGTTGTGACTTCCAAAAAATCAAATATTTTCCCTCATATTCATGTACAGCTTGAAAATAGTCCAACTTTGACACAGTTATACCAAGGTTTAGGTTTATAGGTAGCACAACACGGCTTTTCTACCATTACAAGTTGGAGGAATCTTTTCGCTGCTCAGGAAAGTATACTTCATCTCTATTTCCAACTTTTCTTTCTTCCTGTGCTGAAAAAGTTCTGCTGTAACAATTTTCTAACACTTTATCGTCTTCTCACATTTAAAAGCACTTGCATCGGTAACCTATGTGACTTCTCCATAAGTTTGGGCTATAATTATTTTTTATACGTGTGCAAATCTAAATGCCTATGGAAAACTCTTTTTATTAACATGTTACATGCAGGTGAGTTTTCTATACGAAGGCATTCTTAACCTCAGGGCACCTAGCTTCCATGATTTTACTTGTAAAGGCTGTCCTTGAGCCTTCCTACAGGTAGTATTGTAAATTATACTATACCTGGACACTCCATTGCTTTATTAGCTCATATGCTATCACTATTTTCCAGGTAAAACATCATATGGTATAGCTTTGCACCCACCCCATGTTCAAAGTCAAGTGCGCTGAACTTACCGGTATAGGCCGTCATTGAGTCTTCCTACAGGTAGTATTGTGAATTGATATGATATATGGATGCTTCATTGCCCTCATTAGGTTGTCTGCTAGCACTAATTTATAGTTGTATACATGACACTTTATTGATTTTACCTGTATAGAATGTCATTGGGCCTTTCCTACAGGTACTGTTGTTTCATAATGGATATTGTCGCACCTCCTTTGTATCTAATAATGGTGCTTCATTTCCTTTTTAATGTCAGGTTTTTGTGTATATTATAGAACCTGTTTTTGTTACTGTATATCTTCCACTCTGGTCAGACAATTACAAGTAAGCTTTCTATGTTTGATTTACTTAACCACATCCTGCTCATACATGTTACTGTAGGTAACGCTTGAGTGATGCTTATCTATACAGGCATTCCATTTGCCTTCCTACAGGTAAGCTGTGAATAGAATTGATATTTTTGTCTTCCTGTTTGTACATGTAAGTACTGTAGCAATGTTCAAGTGATTCACATGCCTACGGGTTATTGTGGCTAGAATTTATTATTTGGTGTCCACTTGCCAAACATTTATAGCTATGCTCTAATCTACCTGTATAAGTCACGTATGTCCCTTTACAGTAGTTTATCTTCATGGGTAACTCTGCATGGACACTCACTTGCTCATAAAACAGGACACTCATTACACTCTGTGTATAGACTATCTTCTCCATTTTGTCTTGCAGATGTAAACCATGGGTGAAGCCATTTGGACAGTCACTCAAGATGCATAGTTTTTCTGGTTGTCGAACTTATATCTTATTGACAGAAGTCAATCTTAACTTGGGGGCAAAAACACAAAGCAGCGGGATGGAGAGCAGCAACAAACATTGTTTACAGTCTCTCATATCAGAATTATGGACCAGATATGAGGATCAAAATCCTGTACCCTGTTCCAGTCTCAAGAACTGGACAATGTCATGCCAGCCAAGATGGCTATGTTCCTCCATGACTGGACTTGACCATACAACTGATCGTAATGAGCCATGACCACAATTCCATCATACAGTATCAGCCAAAAATGAACTTGTCCATTTCCACAAACTCGCTTAGTGCTGCCAAGCTTTTCATGAGTAGACACCATCTGTGGACAGTTCCCAGTCTATTTTACTGCATGGTACCTCAAACACTTCCAGCATATGATGCCCATTTTGGAGCCTCAGCTTTCAAGAGGTGTCTCTTCACTCACCCCCAAGCCTCTGCTATCCAAGAGACTCTACTTTGCAACATGTTAGAAGTAACAGGACCTGACTTGTAAGTGCTGTTAGTGTAGTGGGCCACCATCATCAACATTCTTCTTCAACTTCATTGCAGGTAGTGCAGGAGACATTGTCTTCACTACCTTCCTCTGTAAGCAAAAGTACTGGCATTCAAGTCCCCTCCTAAGTACTAGTTATTACTTGGATGAGCAAAACTCCACCTTGCAGGACTGAAGTGAAGTTTCCCACCCAATCCAATCGTTCTGCCCTCTTTTATCTACATCACCTAGCTGGGTCTACAGTTCTGACATCAAGTGAAAATTAACTACTGAAGATTCTACTTTCAATTGCTTCCACTATCTGATCTTTATAGGTCACCACTGCAGGACTCATCATTGTTGGTGATTCCTATAGGGCCTTGTCACCTATGGGCTTAATCTATTTCTGTTGCTGTGCAGCAAGGGTAAGAGCTAAGCAAACAGCCAAAGTACCCTCTCACACAGCAGATATATAGACCAATTACGTGGATCAAACATCCCATAACCCGTCCCAACATATTGAATCAGACACAGATGACCTACTTACTTTTCGACTGGACTAGGCAACATAGAAGGAATTGTTGGGGTCTCAACCACAACATATCCTTGATAAATCACAGTACCAAGTCAAGGCACCCAACGGTTTAGTGAACGAATAAGCAGGCCATATTCATAGGATGGTCTCCTTCATAACTGAGACACAACCTGTATCTGTAATAGCAGGTATGAACTTACAACAGGTGGGAAAAAGATGCAATGCTCTCTACCTCCACCTCACAGACCAATAATGGCCCAAGATATGCTCACAACCTTCATCATCTAATCTCATCTTTAATGATCAGGTTGATAGAATTAGCAGCATACCACCATTCCTCTCAGATACAGCGGAGAGATTTGCAAAGCAGCCAACAAGGTCATGGGAATGTCCCGAAAGTACATGACATTAGGAAACAATCCTACAACTACGTGAAAAGTCAGAGGGAGGGAGGTCATTTTCATTAGCATACCATGAGACCATCCCTATCTCAGTGACATACACACAACCCTACCCTTATCACAAATCCCCACGAGGACAAGGCTCCAATCTTTCAGGCTGAATGGGGAAGATTTGCAATATCACAGGGATCCAACAGTAGTTCCTGGTGACACAGTATCACATTCAGCACACATACTAAGCTTTTGGCAACAGCTCTTTCAGCTACAATGCAGCACTTATCAGTTGTATCTCAGCCTGTGCGCATTCAGTCAGTACTGTGACACTATTACATTTGCGATGGAATATAACAACAGATCCTAACATTGTCCATTGTGAAGACTATGCAATCATTGTTGACTTGAAAGAGGCCTCACTCAAAAGTCGTTCCGAAATTCTGTGATTCACCTACAACAGCCTACAAACAACAGAATCATTATATATTGGAGCAGGACATGATTTTAAATGTTACTCACCTTTCATTCACAATGTCTTGTCAACAAAAATATTCTTAGACCTCGTATCCTTTCAAGATTTCATCAGTTAAGTCTGGATTCTGTGTTCAAGTAAGAAGAATGTGTTCCCCATGAAAGAGATTTGATATCAAGCAATGATAAGTTCTATGCCTGTTTGGAACAATCCATTTGCTAGAGTATTTATTCATCGGCCGAGTTTTGCACATTACAGCGGCAGACATCTTAGTCCCTGGTCACTTTTTGGGCTCTCATGACAATGGTTACATGGTCCAAGTGAGACTGAACCTTGATAACTGGACAGTCTCTCTCAACTGGCAGTCATGAAGGCACTTTGGACTTGCTTTGGCAATATCTCTGCAAACACATTCTCTAGCAATCATGATCGTTATGGATGTGAATACAGAGGGTTGGGGTGAGCAAGTCTGAATTTTTTTTGGACTGACTTAGGAGTGTGGTCCTCTCAGGAGCATTATTTATATATCCACATCATCGAAATGGATGCTGTTTTTTGAAAGCCTGTCATTGGTGGCTGGCAAACCTACACGGGAATAGAGTTCTCATTCTGACCAATAATTTCACTGGGGTTACTGATCCCAAACACCAAAGTGGAACAACTGCATTGACCTTTGTATTTTTGTTTTGGATTTTCTAAGGTGGTGCCCTCAATGACAATCCAGGTTTCAGTTCAGCATCCCCTAGTCTGGCTAATGTATTGGCAAACTCATTTCAGCAAGTAGGAACTCACTCAAACAAAATGGCCTTTTCATCCCTGTTTTATGTGATACGTGCTCGATGGGATTGACTTATGGTGGATATTAGTGACAAGGTGGAATGCCAATAGTCCCAACCTTTGTCACACCCATCCAGGGCACAAAGGCCTGGCTTATTGCAGATTCCACTACATTGGAATGGCCTAATGTATATACATCCAACACCTTGGATTCTGAATGTGATATTGAAACCAAAAGTATCTGAGTGTATCTTCATGCTGATTACTCTACTAAAATAGGGAATACAGGACCAACCGGGTCAATATAGGAAGGCAGCGAAATATAATCTCAGTGGTTTACACCAGAGTACTTTATTCCAGTGGAGACATCTATACCACAATGGCTAACTTTTGAGGCTCTTCAATGAGAAACAGTTAGCACCCATCACAGTTAAATTTACCGTTCCATGAACACTAGCACACTGTGTTCTCATAGAAGAGAGGATATTGCACAAATCAAAGACTTGTCTGATCTTCTATTCATTTGGATTTCACCTGGCCAAAAGGCACTGGACCCTTGCCCAGGTGGACTTTTCATGGGGATTAACCAGACTGAACAAGACACCAATTGAACTGTTCTCAACAGCTTAATAGTTCACCTATCAAACTAATCTTGCCTCCATGTTACTTTGGCAGTTGGCAGGGAAATCAGCAATACATTTCTTGGTGGACCCATCTACTTACAGTTCTGACATGATGGATTAATATCACCCATGAAGACCCCCACTTACAAGGGCAGCATTGACTCTTCTTTCTTACAAGACCTGCTTCCTCGTTTGCATCAGCTATGGCAGGCAGAATCAGCAAATTATATGCCTTATCAGTGGACCCGACATGCACGCAATTCCAACAAGATGGGTCAGTTTCACTCATGACAGTACCCTCTTTCATTGCCAAGAACAGGCTTCCTTCAGCGGACATCTAGACTTTTGTAATGAAATCAATGTCTATGCTGGACATTTCAGCTCAAGACCACCTACAAGATCCAGTACGAGCTTTGAAGTGGTATTTTCAAATGACAGCCATTGTGTCGAGAGAAATCACACTTATTTTTACATCAGGAACAGGAGGATATATCAGCACAGACCTTTCATCCTGAATTAAGTGGGTTATTTACTCTGCATATTGAGAAATAATTGCAGCAGAAAATTAATTTGTTATGCATTTCAGCTGACAGGATTAGAGCAGTTGCCACAAGCATAGCATTTGACTGGAACTGATCTCTAACCCACTTTATCCAGATCATATGATGGTGATCGGAGTTGACATTCTCCAGTTTTTATCTAAAAGAGATCTTTCATCTGAAAGGAATCAACTTGATCTGATAAGGAATATAGCAGTGGGCACAACAGGTTACCTTTCCAGGCCTATTCTTCGAAGGTATTATGATTGGGTAACGTATTTAAAGAAGAAACCAATGTTTCTAGACTGCTCTGGTGACCTAGTGATAATGTGACTGGGCGGGACATCATACTGCAAGTCTGTGGCATGATGCACCAGTGCTAGACATCACTATAAACTGCCACACTGCAGACATCATAGCGATATGACAAAAAATTTTTTTAAAGCTACGTTAAAAATCCAAATCACACATACACACACCAATTTTTCTAGTAAAATGTTTCTTCAGGAATACTTACCCAGTCATAATACACATACACCCTCCCATCCTCCCACAGTTACATCCATATAGAGAGCATAGAGATATTATTGGGATTTGGCATCAATCCCTGTACCAAGGGGAGATCACTCTGTCTGACCACTTCTTTCTAGCTAAAAGTTTTTAATCTGGGAGTTCTGGATTTGCAAGATAGTAGTAGTTCTCCTAAGGTATTATGATTGGGTAAGTAGTCTCAAAGAAATAAATTTGACTAGAAAAAAATTGGGTTCTTATTTAAAAACAAAAAACAAATTAGAAAATATAAGTTTAACAAATCAGGCATTACAACTTTTTCAGATCAAACTAGAATTTTGGATTTACATATGAGGTTTGTGGGATAGTGTTCAAAGAACATACTTATCAAAGTTATTTCCTTGTCCAAATCACCAATATTGTACTCAGTGACTTGAAAGAATACTTTATAGCAATAAATTTGATAAATTCAGTCATTTTTTGTCTTTCAGGGAATTAAAGCATGACAAGATTGATTTCAGAAACAATTTTGTCCAGCCTCTAAAATGTTTGGACCATGTATCTTGCATAACAATCTTTAAAATGAAAAATAAATCAGCGAATTCAGTTTTCTTCAAGTTGCCAAATTTTCAGAGTTTTATGCATGTGAAAATCCAGTAGTTTGGAGAAGTGAAATAGTTATGTTGGGGTTTTGTTTGGTAAAAATTCAAAAATGGAGAAAAAATTTTAAAACTGATGTATTGGCTTGAAAATCGATTCAGGTCATCTACAGGTACATAAGAAATGCATGCCAAATTTCATGTGCCTTCTTTGAATCATTTTTGCTAAATATTGCGAAAAGGTTTTCATTTAAAAAATATTAAGTCCAAAAATGTAAATAAAATATGAATTGTTGAAATTTAAACTGGCAATCTAACTTTTAATATAGTCTTCCAAATTTAATTTGTTTAACTCAGTGCTTCATAGCAAGAGTTTTGTCAATGTGTGCAAAATTTTTGAAAATAGTCTACATTGCCCAATAATCTTATTATGTCATCATTTGTGAATACATCTATGCGTACCAAGTTTCATTTATTTACTTCAAGTAGTTTTGTATGATCATGCTAACCAAGTTTTTCTCAAACAAAGTCAAACTCCAGAAGGATTAAAATGTGTTCTAAAAAGTTTGTCAAATTGCTCTTGGCCTGAAAATCATTCTAGGTTATGTAATTATGTCTATAATAAACTGTGTACAAATTAGGTTTCAAAATTTAATAGTTTTTGTGCAATCACACTAAAAATTGATTCAGGACAGATGTAGGGATGTATTGATGGACAGCAGGAAAACAGAATGACCCTTCTACTATTGCATCTGGGCCATAATACATATGATGAGTATTTATTTTTCTTTCCAGCAACTGAAGAAAATGGTGGATCGAATCCGGAAGTTCCAGATCTTGAATAACCAGATCTTTGCATTGCTAAACAAATACCTGAAGATAGGTGAAAATGATGGACTTCCAGTGGAACATGTTCGCTGCTTCCAGCCACCAATTCACCAATCACTGGCTACAACAATCTAGTCCTTTTTAACACACATCTAATCTTGTAGTCACAAATTGACATGAAAATTGTTTCTAATAAGAGTCTGATCAACTAGTGTCCACAGTCAGTAACAGGATCATCACAGTGAGAATGACATGAGCCCATTTTGTCACAAACCCTGGTATGTAAATATTGAAAATTAGAAACTTGTTCAACTGAAGTAATGTGGTTGGGTTTGGAAATGAATGCTCTGATTTGAGATTTTTTGTAGTTGTGCCCCCAATAAATTTGAAAAACCCAGAGATGCTGAGGGGGTGGGGGGGGCATTGTAGTTTGAAATGTAGTTTCATTTGGGTTATGGTCATGACAGGGTTCACTTTATTGTTGTGTTCAGTTTTATTTACAATTTTAAAGAAAAGAAATTCATTCAGGTAATTATTTTCTTTCAAGCTTTTAAGGCTGATGAGATGCTAGGCATGGGCAGGGGTACATATTGTGAAAGAGTCAGTATATGACCAGTTAATGAATTTATTTTGCATTTGCTGTGCAGTAGGGTCAACATCAAGAGTCATTGCCCCTTTAAATTTCATTATGACCCCATTAATCTTCAAATTGCCCTTTGTTTTTCACATAATGTTCACATAATAATAGTGGACATCAAAAAGACCAGTTGGGGGATTTTTGGTCTTGCCCATGTTAGTGGACATCAAAAAGACCAGTTGGGGGATTTTTGGTCTTGCCCATGTTAGTGGACATCAAAAAGACCAGTTGGGGGATTTTTGGTCTTGCCCATGTTAGTGGGCATGAAGTGGGCCAAGTGGGTTTTTTGGGTCTTGTGCATTTAGTGGGAAGCAAGACATTGCAGCCACTCTTCCAATGGGGCATCAGCACCAATGGTTTGTTTAGGTTTTGGTTAGTTTTTCTTATTTGTATATATTCTAAAGCCCTAGAAAAATTCTCATCATATTTGGCATGAATCATTATGTAGCTAAGACAATCCATTCTGCAACATGCTCACTTGCCTCTTTTAGCTTGGTCATAATCATAGACAATTTTAACGAGTATTAGTTAAAGTTTTTTCATCTGTTTACAATTCTTCAATCGCTTGATGGATTTTCTTCATTCTTGGAATGAATCATTATGAAGTAAGACAGTAAATGACACCAATATTAATAGTGTAGCAACTATATGCTGCAAGTTTTTCTGTCTTTACAATATGTGTGTGATTTTGTATTAACAAACTAATGTTTGTCAACTGCCAAGGTGAGTGATTTCAGATCCACTTTGGCCTCTTGTTTCATTATATTACCTATACCACTTTATAGATTTGCTTCATACTTGGCACAAAACATTATGAAGCTAAGACAATTGATCTGGTCACTATGACAATAAATTCTGTCACATGCCCATGCAACCTTTTGACCAGTCACGTCACATGAATCTTTTGATGGATTTTGTTCATACATTGGATAAATCATTTCGAAACTAAGACAATAAATTATGTCACATGTTCATGGAACCTTTTGACTGGTCACATTTTAAAGCAATGCTATGATTATTGACTTGACATATAGGCCGTAATCTAAGCAGACCTTTACCTAGATGGTCGAAAATAGCTATTTCTTAGGTATAAAACTCATGACAGGAATGGTTTTATGAATAGACAGCATGAGACAGGTGATTTTTTTTTCTTGTCTTTCTTGAAGAAAAATGCTAGATGCAGGAGTCATCAGCGGTGTCAATTCATTGTTGAAGTTTTTATTGAGGTCCGTAACTCTAAAACTACCTGTAGAAATTTAATGAAACTTGATAACTTATTGTTGAGGGAGTGTGGAATTTATGTTTTCTCTGGCTCATGCTTCCATGTCTTTCCTTGCCAGC